>JAIPRK010000183.1:111366-319390 GCA_025469195.1 Chaitophorus viminalis
TCCGGCGGCCTGTACAGTTATAACTGTTTAGGCGACCGGAACCCACAAACGCAACGGCCGGCCGGTCTCCGGCGGCCTGTGCAGGCAAAACTGACAGGCCAACCGGACCGTGTGTGGCTACCTTAATCCATGATCTAACGTCAGCTAATCCCAAAAATCTACGTAATTAATGTGCGTCTATTTTACGTCCCGGCCGTATTTTCTCCTCAGTGATGTAAAACTCAAGATAGTCCAAAGTACGCATTCCGAACGAACACTTAGACGGTTTTAACGTGAGATTTGCTTCCGTCAGCGCGATCAGGACTAATTTCAAGTCCTTTAGCATATCGTCCCACAATCTTGATGGAATAATGATATCGTCGAGATAAGTGTGTACCTTACCGGCGTCTCCGAGCTCCTTGAATACGACGGACATCAGTCTTTGGAAAGTCGCTGGAGCGCCCTTCGACCCGAACGGCAACCGTTCGAATTTAGCCGTGGTTGCCTCCATCACAAACGCAATTTTATGCTTCGCTAGGTCAGAAAGCGGGATTTGTAAAATTCCGTTAACCAAATTCAAAGTCGTGAAAATTCGCCCATCAGCGAGGCTACTTAATTTTGCGTCGACATCAGGTATAGAGAATGGTTGGGTCATGGTTGACTTGTACAAAACGCCCTCGATTCGCACGGCATCCGTCACATGTGAACGGACGTAGAGCAGTCGATAGCACAGAGACCACTGATTTACTTGTATTAAACCGTCGATGGAACTACTGATCCAGTCCTCATCTTGACTGCTAGACTCGTGTCCGGTGAACGACCAAATGGACGTACCAACGTCAAGAAGAACATGATAATCGATGGACGGGATCAAAACCGGAGTAGACGGATTGATAGTCGGATGTTCCATTGAGGTCTTCGATTTCAATGCACCTAACCTTTCGATTAATTGAGTCAGGCCCTAACTAATTCGACATACGTAAGACCCTTCGGGGCATTGTCGAGGGAATCGTCGTCGTCCATAATAGTAATAATTATAAGAGAATACGTAAGGTAAACAATCGCTAACACTGATTGGTCGAAGGTATGATAAGGATTTGTATTACAAAACAATTTGAATAATAATGATTATTAATCTGCTGAGGTCATTTATTTTTTTAAATGAAAACATTTATTTAAATACTTAAGGTAAATGTTTATAAATAACTACAGAACAATATAAAATGAAGGTGTCTTATAATAGAGACAATTAGTCTTTAAAAATATATTCTACGGGAGAATAATGATCCTTTCCTGCAATAGAACCAAACAATTAATATACCTACATAAGAATATGAATAAAAAAGTTAAAATAAAAGCTTAAGATTTACTTTTTCAAAGAATAATTTCCAATTTGATAATATTTGTAAAATAATAAAAAACGGAGTTTAATCAAGGTTTTGGAATAACTTCTGTAATTAGTTTATAAATAATGTAGTGCTATTACCTAGGTAAATGTTTTTTAAAATAATTTAAAGTTTCAAAGTATATAAATAATGTTTGAAGTTCTTCAAGACTTTTCCCACTTTTATAATACGTGTTAACGACATTGAGGTATACCAACATCCAACACTGCATAACTAATAACTTATTTTTCGCGCAACATCGTAGATGAAAAGAAGAAAACATAAAACACACCTACAAGGATATACTGATGTCCATCATCCAAAAGGACAAATTAAACTGTATGGATAAGGATAATAATATAAAAGATAAGCCCTACAAAGTAGACAACTGTAGAAAACAATTAAGAAAGCGATATTTTTGTAATAACTTTGAACTCTTTTCTGTAAATAAAACAATTGCTTTAATAAACTATAAAGTCGAGTTCAACTAACATTGTCCGACTAAAACAGGTGTCACAACAATAAAAAAAAAAATTTGGTTTATTTTAGTATTTTACAAGTTTACATAATATGATCATCATTCTTTATTTACAGGTCTTACTTTTAAGAGTAGTCTTAAGTTTTAATAACAAAATATGGTTAACATCATAGTTTTTTTTTTTTTTTAAAAACATTTATGAATCATAATTAAATGTTTTTTTAACTGATCATTCAAATGAAATGATTCATTACAATAAAGACAAGTGAAGTATTTATTTTTAGTACAAAACTTCTCAATGTGCTCCGTAAAATTACTGATGACTGTGTAAGTATATCCACAGCCATTTGGACATTCCAGAAACTTGGGAAAATTTTCTTTTAATTTCAATGTTATCTGAGGCCCTGAAAAGCAAGTAAAATTAAAAACTGTCATGGACTAAATTAAATACGACTTTTCCCTTACAGAAAAATACAATCGATACATGTCAAAATTTTTTAAATGAAATAAAGCAAATAATTGAAAATTAGATGAAAAGCGACTAACAAGCTTGTTATTAAAAGCACAATAAATGCAAAATGTTATATAAAAATTAATCAAATATCAGACTTTAAAGAGATAAAAAAAAAAAAATTCTCAGTATCAATAAAAGTAACTTGTTAATTGTCTCTAAACTTATATATTAAAAGTTTCAGGAAAATTCAGGGAAATCAAAATTGTTTCTTAGGAAGATTATGGAAAAGTATAACAGGGAGATAAAATAAAACCGTGTAATAAGGATATTCTTACCACCTGGAATGACAGAAAATGTATGTAACTACATATGTTTATTCAGTTTAACAAGAAGTTATAAAATTTGCTTCACATCATAAATTCATAAATTACAATATTTTATTAACAATATGATTACAAAAATGTATCTGGAGGATTAAAATGTATTGACTGAGACCCTTATAACATTATAATATTAATAATAATATTTTATGTGATTTAAATTAATGATGTTAATGAAAAGGAGAAGGCTCTTTTAATATTGTGTACTGTAGAGAAATTTTATAAAGACACTAAAATACACAACATTCTTAGGTAAATAGTTAATAAAAAAAATTAAAAATTAAAAATACAAAACACAATATACTAAATTAAATTATAATACAAGAAATATAATTAGTTATCTACATAAATATAAAAGTAACTAACATATGTACACCTAAATGCTAAGTATGATATTAATAATAAAATAATTTACAACTTTTCGTAAGTACTTATATAATTTGTTGAAAATGTTCTCAAATTAATATTTAAACCTTTTTCAGCGAATATATCTTGAATCTAAAAAAAAAAACCATGGGATTTACTTATCATTGATTTGTATTGTAAAAGCTTTTTTTTTAAATCCAATATCAACATTACGTCAACATATACATAGCAAGTTTAATTTCCATTGCAAAATCTCTGTTCCGTAAATTAATATTTTTGCCCAAGATATTGAAATGACTGTTAATGTATGAATTCATGATATTACGAGTACATTAATTGAATAGATGTAATATGCAGATAATAACTACTTAATTATACAACAGTTGTATCACAGCAAGTGTAAATTATTTTAACAAGTAAATACTAAAACTAAAAAATCATTATAATTCCAGTTCTATACATAGGAAAACTCATAAACTGAAAATATGCTTTGTATATATGTTGCATGTTATGAATACACTAAATATTTTCCGTACTATTTGATGTACGATTTTTCAATTTCTTCTGAAAACAAATATATGTTAAAAATATTTTTATTATTTGAATAGAATAAATGAAAACGGGTGTGAACTTTTTCATAGATATAAGTTTAAATTGCAATTTTTCTAGGAAAAATTTTTCTACTTATATTAATAAACATACTAGAATAAACTTACTTTCGATGTATTTATAATTCTTTTTATTAATTTATCAAAAAAAAATAAAAAATAGAATGAAATGATTTAATAATTAAAAATAAGATAAAGATGCAATATAATGTTTTAGTACCTAGGCAACAAGACAGATCGTTTGTGTAATTATAAATAAATCATTTTATTTAATAGCAATTAAGATCATACTATATTTTAATATTTAACAAATGAATAATATAATAAAAATAATATTTATAGTTATTATCATAATAGATAATTTTGTTACAGGTACAATATAGTTTAAAACTTAAATCAGTACTAAGGTGGATTACTTTCAACATTCTTTGGTTTATTATACACTGGGAATCCATGAATATAAATCATGTGTGACTTAAGTGACTGCTGTTGAGTAAATCTCTTATGGCAAACTATACATGGGAATTGCGGTTCTTTACCGCATTCATATTTAACATGCCTGAAGAGTCCACTCTTATATTTGTATCCCCGACCACAGCCAGGTTTGTCACATACATAAGGACGCCATTCACTGGGCGCACACAACGATAAAGATAAGTCTAAAAACATAATTAACAACAATTAGAAAAGAAATATTACATTTATGATAATAGTAAACAATGCAATCAGAAACTACTGTAGCATCAACACAATATAACTAAACAAAATGCAAATAGTTTATGAGGAGCCGTGGTGTATACAACCACCGAGGAAAAATCATATTCATAAATCTTGTAAAATTTAAAATCTTTAGTATAATGTTTTTCATAAGTAATTTCAAATTAAAATTGAATATTAACAACTTGCTCACCCATATCATAATTTTAACAATTTGAAGACCCATATTATCACGTGAGTGTTGGATATAAATGTCTAATATTGTAAATTAAATATTAAACAGTCAATAATAAGTTACTAATTATAACTAAAAATTTCTTTTTTTTGCCTATGACAGCATATTTAGACACGACTGATTCACATTCTAAAGTAAAAATTTTTAATAATAAATGAAGTCCTGTTTAACAATGTATTTCTAATATGTAATATAGAAAATTACACAATTAATATTTAATTTGTAAAATAGAAATATTATAACTTTAAAGCTAATGAAATCATAAACAATTTAATTTGTGAATGAAGATCATGTGTCTACGGAGATGCTCTTTACGTTTGAAAGGTCTATTGCACACATTGCATGGAAACTTCCATTCCACTCCACATTCATATTTAACGTGTCTTGCTAATCCTCTACTATACATGTACATCCGACTGCAATTTGGACATTGGTAGGAACGCCCTGTAAATTAAGATATTTATTAGAATTATAAGTGCTTTTACAATTTTCTTTGAGCCAAGCAAAATTATAACAGCAAAATTTTTATGAGAAATATATGGATAGGTATAAATCAAACTTAAAACCATAACATAAATTAAGCAGAAAAGTAAAGCAATCAATAGGGATAATAATGTTTGTTTAATATGTGTTTATCACAACAAAAACCCTTCATAAACTACGTGTAAAAATGGCTAAGAAAAAAAAATTAGATCTTCAAGCACTATAAAGATGTGATATCATGAAAAAATGCTAAGTATATTGGATTTAACTAATTTTTTTTTGTTTTAATAATTTATTAACTTAGCAAGTAATTATTTACAATTGTATATAAATATTAATAAATTATATTTTAAGAGTTTTTAACCATCATCACACTTTGCTTCTTTTAAGAAATAATTCCTCGCCAAGTTAATAAATTATTGAAACAAAAAAAGTTTAGTTAAATGTGCGAACAGTTACACGCTATAATGTAATAATAAAAATCTTAAAGATAACGAAATAGTTATGACGCTGGATACAAAGTGAGCAATAGTTTATTTTTGAACAATTTCGATTTGTATATAGGTATGTATAAATTGTGTATGTAATTATATGTGTAATATAATATTTTTTTAAACAGATACGATTTTGGACATTAATTTCAATTGTTATTAATATGGGGAAAATTAATTAAATTAATTATAGAGTAGGTACCTGATTTTTAAATTTAAACCTGATAACTATTACCTATGTTTATTCATTTACATATATATTAATATAATAGTTTAACTAATAATCGTAGTTTATATGAATAAGAATTAGGCAAATTGTGAGGTCACTACTGTATACTCCACATTCCTAATTGCGTATTGGTTTGCGGAATGAAGTTAATGTACGCAAGGAGCCGGATACAAAACGTGAGATGAACGATAATAATGATCTGTATTAATAAAATAAAACCTTAAAATTAAAAAGTTCTAAATAAAATATGTAGAAAAAAGAGGCCCTTACAAATAAAACTAAAGGATAAGGCAAAAATATATAAAAAAACAAAAAAAATAAGAGTATCTACACTACATACAGATATATTGGTACATGTATATGTCTTGTTTCTACTGAATATAGTTGACATAAGAATGTCGATGTCAATTTAATATTATATTATCATTTTAAAAGTTTTTTTCTGACTAATATCCTCACTCTTGAATTGTAGCAGGCGCATTCAAATAAGTACAATTTTTCATATAACTTATTCAGGTAAACATCGATGTTTTTGTCGGAAATATCGATACCCTCATGACGAATGACCAATGACGTCATGGTAACATTCTCGGTGTCGGACAAATTAATAGAATGACCTCCAGCCATAAGATATATACATGTCAAAAATATATAAATAATATAATTGACCTGGCTAATTAACCAGCGGAGATATACACGAATAAATATTGTAATACCTTACTGTCTCATTACTAAGTGAGGGTGTAAATTTGATGGAACACGATGATAGCGACAGTGCAAACGAACATGAGTCAATATAAGGTCAAGAGCACATACGCCGACGCACAATGACAAAAATAATCGACGACTAACACCGGTTAGTTACGTTAACTACCGTAAAACGCAAACAAAAAGGGCACAAATGGTTGACATGTCTATAGCGGTATATAACACTTAAACTTATTTTATGCATTTTCGATAAAGTCCATTGCTGACCACGAATTAAGATATACTAAGTAAGATATACCCAATAATGACCATACTTAAATCATTATTTTAGTGGAACCCAAAGTGACTTGCCAAAACAGCTGTTGTAAAGTACATAACATAATAAGTGACAATTTTTTTTTTTTATAACAAAAATAATACATAACAACTCGTAACTATTAATTCAAAATAATTATTTATTTGAATAAATATATAATTTTCAATTGATTTTCAATTTATTAATTATTTTATTTTATATTTAAATACATTTAATTACCGAGTTTTTTAAAAAAAAAAAAATGAAAAGAAAATTATCGACTATTATCATCATCCACTCGGAGCACCGTATTACATTTGCAATATTCAGTTGTAAGACTGCTGACTTCTTATCATAGCTCGTTGGGTAACATTATTTATAATGTGTTCATAATGTATTCATATGTATATGAAATTAAATTAAATAAATAAAAATAATAATAATAACATTATTAGCATGATTATATTATGTCTATAATCTTTAATAGTATATTAAAATTCGTATTGCTGATGAATCAGAGATGTGTAACCCGGTCCGCTGCTTTCACGTGATGTCAGCGTTGGTCTGACTGGTGCGGCGTTGGTACGCGAGACGTAAAGATTTAATTTTTGTTGTCAGATGATCCGAGTACGTCTTGAGTATCAAACATTATTCTCCCCTTTGAAAGCCAAGCTTTTAAAAAGCTCCACCTGATCAGCCAAATTCTTGGTCAACCCTAATATCTTAATGTAGTGAAGTAAATACCAAGAAAGTAAAGAAGCAAATGGACTACAAGAAGAGTGGCAATATATCAGGAGCTGAAACTATTGCATGGGCAGTTTCGCTGTTTCACAAGCTTAACTAGTGGTATCTTTGAGATATCATCCGCTGTTTGGACAGTCACCACGTAGACGACATCATTGGGAGCTGGGTGTATATGAGTGACCCGTCCGAGATACTATGCCATCGATGGATGATTTGATCACCACGACATCTCCAACAATAAAAAGACTGTACACACCATTTTTGTTGACTATAGAATTTGCAAAAACTCCATATTTTCCAAAATGACTGTTGAATTTGTTTGAACGATTTCCATTACTACTGTATTTCTATTAGAATACCTCAAGGTGCAATGAAACTAAATAGGAAGACCTCCATGGATAAATCGGATACAAATTTCAGCTGTATAGCTTTGACAAACATATACACAAACAATGCGATACATACCTTCTGTATTCTGGAATTCTGTTGTAGAGTTGTTTCTTAATAGAATAATGAGTCTACCATAATCTATGCCAATATTTTTAAAAGGTTACACACGAATAGATAGTAGATTAGCCATTTATGATTGTGGCTGTGGTTGTGGACAAGATACTCGTACCGAATATATTTTTCGCTGGAATGGATTATTCTTCTCATATCACAGCTCTACCCGATACGTCCCAAAATCTCCATTGCATTAAAGAAATTATCGATCTCAATCCACTATATCATAGACAATGATGATAATGTGAAATAACCAAATGTGTTAACGCAGATTTCTAGGGTAAAAGCTACTACTAATCTCGTTTGAATTAAGGAATGGAACCAGTTGATATATAAGGCATCTAAAAGTTCGTCTTGATATTAACGGCCAATGTGACATATGTGCTGACCTGACATATATATAAAACATTATCTGGTAAAGTGTAACTAATAAGGTCCCGAGGAACTGACTGCTTACGAATTTTCTGTACTAATGAAAATAATACGATAATACACGCTGCATTTCCGACAAGGAACAAAACGCTGCAACACATCATCAGAGCACTGAACATAATAAACATTCGATACGTGTTCTGAGGTAATCTTAAACTCAGGTAATTAATCAGGAGACAGGAGGCAGTTATTCCAATTCGCTATTTCAAGCTAAGCATATGTCATTTGTCTTCATAACGATGTAGAAACTACGGTCTATGTATATCGTATGTATATTGGTTGCGATATCAAATTCCTAAAGAGCACCTCGAATCACTGGATAGTATTTTCCGTTTATCAAAATCAAAGTAGGAGGTAGTGCATTCCAATCATCCAAAATTTTTATATGATACATTATCCCATAAGAGCATAATACGATATTTGATCTAAGTGTGCCAGTTAGATCATCCAGCCGCACGATGATGAATAAGATTGATTGTATTGTCATCACAAATTCTTATGAACTGGTGTAATGACCAAAAACATCCGACTATGTGTCCTAAATAAGGACTATCACCTTAATGAAATGGTAGCCATGGCTTCAAGGGCTGTATCGATTGCACGGTCTTCGACATCAATGTTTTTCAAGATAACTGTTCAATTGCCGACTCATTTTTCCAGGCAACATTCCCGCGATTAAGTAGCGGTACGATTTAATCTTTTAATAGAAGGATGTCTTGTAAAACACTTGCTACAGCGATAATATCGAAGACGTAGATAGATATAGGAAGTAGTGGCGTAGACAGGGGAGAGGTTAATGGGTTATAACCCCCCCCCAACATTTTATTTTTTAACTTACCTATATTTAATCAATTTATTAAAATTAAAAAGTTAGTATTTATGTAGGAAAGAAATGAAAATTTAACCCTCCCACCCAAATATTTTTCTGGCTACACCACTGATGGCAAGTGTATATAATAAGTATTTATGTATACCTAGTATATTAAATTATACATTTTATCTATTCCTCAGATTCTTTATTAAATATAAAACCGTCATGATACTTTAAAATATGTAGGTCACAATAATATAATATCAATAAAATAACATCAAAAAAACATTATAGATAATAATAATACAAGCAAGTAAATTAAAATTTAGTAATATATCGATTAATGCAAAGTATATGCCTCATGTAACCTCCTTTCTGTTTGATTTTCATATCACATGTAAAGCAACAACATAGTGCGTTTTACACATTCTACGCTTATAAGTACATGTAATTTGGTGGCTAGTCAAAATATACCACAAGAAATTTCTCCGGACGAAATATCTCCAAAAATATATACCCGGAAAAAAATTATCCAACAAAAAATATCTATCTAATTATACCTAAATATAATCATTTTAGAAAATAATGATTTTTCATATGATGTGTGGGCTACAATTTGGTAGTTAATAACTCAGCGACCATCATTGGTAATCCGTTGATTGCCAGCGTTAAGGTTCCTTATTGCCAAATTACTAGTAATAAAATAGATACTCATTAGTCAATTATGTCTAGCTAGAAAAGTCAAATCTTTTGATCGTTTTAATTTAGCCACAATAATAAAAACATGGCCTTCACCTTATTCAGAAATCCGTATAATTTAACCAGTCGGTCATAACTCATAATGACAACACGTTCCAAAAGTTAGATCTACCTAAATGAAAAGTTGTAATTTTAGTCAGGCGATAGTAATCCAATATGAGAAGAAACAAGGTTACTAAAAATAGTACCTACAACACTATGAAGACATGAACCTTGAAGTATTTGAGAGCACAATTTAAAAGTAATGACTATTTTTTTATTTTATTTTTGCTTGATATCAGATTTATATTAATTTGAACTTTTAATTTAATTAGATAGATAATTCGTTTAGATATTTTATACCGGAAACATTTTTTCCTAGATATATGTAATTACTAATTTCACAGAAGATAATTTTCCTGGAATCATGTTATTTACACCAGTTTTAGTACTTTCATCCACAATGTAAGAATCTGAAGATTTCTGAAACAATAAAATAGTTTAAAATTAGAATAGTAATAAGAAAACACAAGCAGAATATTCCAATGAAAAGGAGTAATTAATTACCATGTTTTACTCCAATAACTCATTGTATTAACCACTAGTTTTATGTATTTTAAGACAGCTAATGAAAAATGTGTTGAAAGACATTTCAAAACCTTGAAATTAATTTTTTCAGCTTTTTGTCAATATTATAAAAATTACAAAAAAAAAATTAAAATATGTTCATAAATTTATTAGTATTACAAATATTACTCATATTAAATTGAGTACTTATGAAATAACATATATTAACAAATAACTGAAAATAAAAACCTATACATATAAACTACATTTAGTATGTACATGATATAACTAACAAATATAATTTTGTAATTAAAAATTACAATTTATTAATATAATAATTGATAATCATGTACAATGTTATGTTTAAAAGCCATATGTGTTTTCCAATTAGATTTGTAATTGAATTTTTTTAAACAAATGTTGCAGCTAAATGCAGGTGGACAGTCTGAACAGGACATTAAGTGTTGTTTTAAATGACAGTTCCGTTTAAAATACTTGAAACATCTATCACATTTAAACCTTCGAGGAACACCACACTCAGCCATATGCCTATGGAGTTGTTTTGTATCCTTGTAACTTCGCCCACAATTTTTAGGACATATACATCTAACGCAGTTCTCTGTTACATACTCTAAAAATACAGCATAATCAAAATATATTTATTTGTTACATTTATGTATTTTATTATAATTTATAATATAAAGTTCATACCACTTTAATCTTTAATTAAGCTAAATATTTTAGTTTAGACTTTTAACCATGCAATGAGATAAATAAATAAAACACAGAAATAAATAATTTACAAGCCCCAATCACAAAAGTGTTAACTTAAATGCTTTTAATTCTCAATTGAAACAAAGACTAAACTGTATGATAAAAATGTACTCATACATAATAATTTTAACTTTATTTTAAACAGTAATTCAACTTTTCTTACCTATAAATAGGAATTAGAATAAATAAATTTTTTATTTTAATTCTTACATCATTATGCATAAAATATATTTTTGTTAAAGAATATTTTATCATAAATAATAATTTTTTTGGGCTAGTAACAATAATAGCCATACTTGGCATAAACAATACATACATATTTGTTATGCAATAGTGTTTCCTAATTTATATTACCTACTGTAATTTATATATATATGCTAAACAGTCAATATGTATTATTACGGAAACAAATTAGAAAGAAAAAATAAAAACTTACTGACCGCCATATAGAATGCATTTAATGACACAATAATAGTAATATAGTTTATAAAAATAGTGTCACTGAATAGTTCTATATTTTTAGTAGTCACATTATTAATTTATGAATAATTCAAGTTTATACTGAAAGAACAAGTATTAATAAATACAAAACAAAATAGTAAAATAATTAATACATAAACAATTGGACACATTATACAAATGCATAAAGATAGGTACTATAAAGGTATTATAAATTAATAATAATAATAAATCATAGATCCTAGAATATGCTAATGTAGAATTCTATTTAAATATTACATTAAATTATAATAGAAAGTTAAAAATGTAAGAATAAAATATAATCACTGACAATTAGAAAAATATAAAATCATAATATATAAATATATTATAACAAATTATTATATAATATAAAAATTATCATAAAATGATGAAATATGAATATCCTTACACACAAATTAACAAACAATAAAATTACATAATTGGTACAAGTTAGACAGTTAATAAAAACTATAAAATAAATGTGTTTGTTAATCTCATTAAAAAAAAATGATTTAGCATTTAAATGTCCCAACCGTTATAAAAACAGGTACTTGACAGTTGACATCATACTATAATTCCATTTTTATTAAAAAATATTTTCTAATTCCATCAATTGTATTAAGTCAGCAATACCATATATAGCTGGTTATTCCAAATGTTCTAACAAAGATAGAACTAAAATGGAAAAAAAATTACTTATTATTAAAATATAATTTTAATTTATTTGTATAGCGCTACCATTTCATACAATTAAAATAAATGCACGCAGATTATGTTAACAACCTACATGTTTTGATTTTTAAATGAATTTTATTATAATAGATAATAATTTTGAATCATTAACCAAAATAAGTTCAAACTCTGTTAATAATGCAAGACATGATAAGTGGAACTGATAATATGGTTTATAGTTTGTTTTAAACTGTATGACTAAAATTCTGATTTTATACAACTTTAATATATACCCAAGTAGGTACACAATATTTAAAATATGTGCAATTCGTAGATTTTTATTAAATATATTATTTAATGTATTTAAGCTACTTAAAAATACATAATTAACTTAAATGTATAAAAATATTATCTGGACAAAATTATTTTTTTGAATAATCAATTTAGAAATGTTGTAAAAAAAATTTGTTAAATTAAAAAAAAGGTTTAAAATTGTTGATAACTCTTCATGTAATAATCATTGAATTAATGAATATACCATTTAATAGATATAATAGTATCACTTAAATGAATGTAAGAACTACATTCAAGTTAATACTTTAAACAGTAATAATTGTATTACAAACGACAAAAATGTAGATAGATTCATTCACTTAATTGAATTTTGGTAATATGAGTTGATTTATCTTATATTCTTTAAAGTTATAACTTATAACCAATGGTTCAAATTGCTACAAATATTATTAAAGTCTTAGTATATTATTTTAGTAAATAAGTAATAATATGATTAATAATAATAATAGTCATAAATACATTTTATACACAAATGATGATAATTTCTATACATTTTACGTGGTTATATTTCATATCATGGTAATATAAAGTAGGTAATATTAAATCTTAAATATTTATTCAATAAACAAAAAAATATATAATTTATTAATATAATAAATTAAAAATAGTGTGTTTGTAAGATTTTTACTAAAATGAGTAAAAAGGAACAGAATAAATATTTAGTTACATCATTTATTACACACTAGATTCTAAAAGTAAAATTATTAAAAAAAACACAGAATTTAACTAGATAAAGATAATTGTCAACTTTTACACATAAATTAGAAGTTTATAAACTTTTTATACATAGCTAATTAAATTGTACATATTTTGTTTGTTTGAGAAAAGGACCTAGAATTTATCGTCGGATAATTTTATTTACCAACTTTAACATTGAGAGAATAGTAAAATTATTTTAATATTATAATAGTATTATGAATTAATTACATATAAGTCAATTATCAAAATAATTGCATATAATAAAACAATGATTCATAATTCATATACAATAATAAAATATTAATTTATATAATAATACAAAACTTAAAAAATGAAATTTAATAATATACCTATAAAAGTTAACTTATTAATTATGTAACAAATTACAGTGTCTGTTTAAGTTGGATTTTTGATGGAATCTACGTTCACAAATTTTACAAATGAACATTTTGTCAATACCGCATTCATATGTTTCGTGTCTACGAAGATTTGCTTTATATTTATATGAATTACCACATTTAGCACATGAATATCGTGGTAAACGGAAGAAGCAATCTGTGAAAAATTACAAAAGTAGTTAACAACATAATTGTACATTATTTAAACAAATTCTAATTATTGCATAAAACAAAATGCATGCAAATTAAAAACAAACATGGTTTATAAGTACAAAAAAATATACTTATTAAATAATAATTAATGATTCTATATATGATAGAGATAAGGATAAAATAATATTAACTTATAGATTATCAAACAAACTTGGAAAATAGTTTTTTACCTAATGAAGTAAAAACAAACAATAATAATAATACTATTGTACTATGTACTATGTATAAAAAAATAACCTATTCTGTACATAATATTATGATTATCAAACTCTGAGATAGAATTATTAATATATATATATATATATATATATATATGTAACAATTAATAACAATTAAAATTAAATATAAAATGAGTATAAATAGAAAAAGAAGTAGAAAAATGGAAATTTTATAAAATATAAGTATATAATAAAATAATAATTTTAATTCATAAAATTCTACCTTTTTGACAAAATTAATTCTCACTCTAATCTACTAGTTAAAATTTTTTCTTTTATTTTTATTGGTTAAAATCAAATGTGATTAAATGTTAAAGTAAATGATAAATATTTGAATACTTACAAATAATTGTAAAATAAGATGATTTCAAAATATGTCTTCATCAAATATTGCAGATAATTGATTTAATTTGAAGTTCAATGTTCAATCATCATATAAGTTTACTGAAAAGTATTTACCAATGTAAAGTACAACATAGAATAACACGAAAATATAAATTATAAGAAGTTTATAAGAAGATTATGTCATACATTTTAAAAATATCTAGATAAAAACTAACACAGTCATAAAATAAATATCAACATGACAATGCTAATTTAGAAATAAAATATTATTACAATAAAAATATATAGGTACATTTTAAAATTTAAAAATTATCAAGATGATGCCTTTATATACAATTCTACATTTTGATTTTTTTACCACTGTAAAGGTAATAATAATAATAATAAATTATTGCATTAAAAAAAAAACACAAATTTATACCAGACCTAAAATATTATTGTCCATATTATTTTGCATTAAATTATTAAGAGAGAAAAATATGAATGAAATAAAACTTTAGGTAGAAAATGTACTTTTTTGAAGTGGTTTGTAATATTTTTAACATAATTAATGTCTAAATAAAATATTTTAAAATATATAATAAAATACACATTTAGGTTTTATAATCCTCATTTGTATTGAATAATTATAAATAATTTTATATTATAAAATCTGTTGGTAAGTCACAATAGTTTAAAAATTGATTACATTAAAATTAAAAATATTTTTAAAATAAATATCATAAACTTATATTTGTATAAATTAGTAAATAGTGCCTAGTAATATTATAATAATTTACAATATAATATTTTAAAATTAAGCATATTATAAAACACTTGTCTTTAAATATACTTATTATATTATATCAGTTTAATTTTTTATATAGTATTAATAGTATATAATATACTATACTTATTATAAGGACAAATTAATCTCTGTATATTTCATTACATACTTGTGAACATTCATCATATGTGCTTTGAAGCTGACTGGTTGTTTAAAATATTTATTACATTCTTGACAGTAAAACTTGGGTTTTACACCACACTCATATCTCATGTGCACACTGATAGCCTGTTTAGATTTATATTTTTTACCACATCGATTTGTACAATAGTAAAGGCCATCTGCAGATGGTCCAGGATACTTGTTCATTCTCCCAGATTTTGAATTATATAATAATGGTTTTACTGAAAATTAATAAAAACAACATCAGTAAATTTATAAAAATAAAATAAAATAGAAAATAAAACATGCAATATTTTAACATAATGTTAAATTGAAGAAAATAATTTTAAAAAGCTGACTGAAAATACTCTACTAAAAGTATTAATATAAAGTTATTTGAATTATACTCAATGTATATAAACTGTAAACATTTTACCCTACCCTTAATCTTATGAGTATTATAACTACCACTTATGAAATAAAATATGAACTATAGCAAAGTAAATCAAAATTATAATTGAACAGAATACAGTTCATAACATATCAATGTATATAAATAAATTATTTGAAAATTAAAAAACTAAAACAATAAATACAACAGTAGAACAATTTTAATAAATATTTAACTGAAAGTAATATATTTATAAGACTGCAATGAAATTATAAAGCTATTAAGCAACAAAATATAAATCAATCATTATTACATCACCATAAAATCATCACGACATTTTAGATGATTTGTCACAAAAATTCCAACTAATATAGTTCATCTAATAAAAAATCTTTTAGAGTCTAGACCTATGTCTAGTCACATTTTAGTCTTTTTAACTCTAAATACTCAACCAGATGTTCGGTCTAACAAAGCAAGTCTTACCAACGGCATTATGAATTATGGTACATTTTGAGAAATTATAGACCAAATCATATACTTAAACGCCTGCTTAAAAACCCTAAATTATATCGATAATACATACCGAATTCATCTAATCAGCAGCATGGAAATTATGATTTGTGCTTCAAATACATTAAACATAAGCTCCTTAATAGTTCCAGGTCATGTTTATGAGCTAATCAAGTAAAAAATCAGCGCTAGAGCTCCCTGGCAACCAATCAGTCTTCCCTCCTATAAAACATTTATAACAATCTTACCTCATCTCTTAAACGCACCATAAACGACCTTAGGAACCACTCCTTTAAATATTAGATATTGTCACTCACCATAAAAGACGGCTAACTATGGAGAGCAATTTAAAGATACCTCAAGCAAAAATTTTAAAAGCCTCACTTAAACCTGGCATATCATCCAAATCCTCTAATACTTGTTCTTAATTCAAACATAGTTCTAGATAATCCTCCACAAGACTAAAAAGAAACTGAGATTAGATAATAAATAAAAAAAATCAAGTCAAAAGTGTTACTACAGGCTAATTCCTTTTAATCAAATCACTCATGTCATCAACTAATATATCAAACATGCTTATTAAAAAAAAAAAAAAAATACAAAATACAAATTGTATGTATAACAATAAAAATATAACAAAAAAAAAAAAAATGTATAAATATTAAAACAGTTAAAATTTTAAATGGTAAAACTACATTACATTATTTACTTAAACAATTAATTCACAGAAAATGGTACATTTTATGCTAAAATACTAATTATTTATAAATGTTTATCCATATATAAAACTCATATAAGATATAACATATAAACAAATAAAAAGGAACATAAAAAGTGAATTAAAATAAAAATTCATTGTAATAATAAGTAATAATATGAATAAATTATAAAAGCATTAAAATTATTGAATATCACTTAGTTTATAATAGTTTAAAATTTAAATCTTAATCAATGTTACAAGATGAAGTGACTTCATATGAATTTTAAAGTTCCCAGGTTGCTTAAACTTTTTATTACAAATTTTACAATGGTACTTAGGTGGTACATTGCATTCATATTTTAAGTGATTATATAAACCTGGTTTAGTTTTATAATTTCGATGACAGTTCTTGTTTGGACAATTATACAGCTTTTCGATGTTTTGCAGCCAAAGATCTAAAAACAATAAAAAAACAATTAAGTATAATCTTTAAGAATTCAAGACCATAATAATACACATACTTTACACAATTTCAATTTTACATAAACATATTAAAATTCACTTGCATGATTGTATAAAAAGAATGCATATTTTTATACTTTTATATATGAAAATAAGGTAGGTATAAATGAAATTGGACAAACTGAATGTTGGTTAATCAAGCACATACACTACAACAAAGCAACATCACATTATACTACTTTGCTCAATATTATTTAAGGTAACAACAAAAGAAACCATTATCCAAATTACAAAAGTATAAAAGGATTGTATTTACAATATTTCATACAAATAATAAATTCATATAGAGAATTTAAATACCTCTTAACAACTAATGTAGGTATGTTACTTATAAAAAGTACACAAGTTTTATATTTTTATAAAAAAAACTATTTATAGAAAATTTGAAACTAAACTTAATATAGTATTTACAGAGATCAAATCAGTACTTTGTCAATAATTTTTATCTCATAACAACATAAAATAAGTAATTTGCATAAAATGTTTAAAGACCATGTGTCAAAATGATATAATCAGTAACACTAATCTATGAATATAATATGGTGTCTTAGAACCATATGCTTTTTTAAATTTGAACGATAATAAGTTTCTTTGCCACAAATTGTACAAACAAATTGTGGATCTTTGTTACATTCATATTTTAAATGGCTCATTAAATTTTTCTTACGGCGGTATGTGCGGCCACATTGAACGCAGCTAAATGCATCTTCACCAAAATATTTCTGTTTTGAGCTGTTATTAAGACGATTTACTGAAATATATAAATATAGTACAAAGATATGGATAAATTATAATCTAAATTGATATTTAAAAATACAATTTATTGATGTTATGATTATAAGCAATCAAAAGCGTTTTAATTTTTATAACATAGCACAACATTACAGAAATTAATTGCATGTGTAACACAATAAAATTAAATTTAAATAATATTATAATAAGAATATTTTATGAAATATAATTTCAAGAAGAGTAAAATAATTTGCTAAACACTATTTTATTATTTATATAAATGGAATACAGAATATAATAAGTGAGTGTCTTTATAAATAAGGAGTTTATGATCTATTATATATTATATACTTGGCAACTTAATTATTTATCATGTGTTGGATTCAGTACATTTAGTGTCCGGGGCTAATAAAACTCGCCTTAAATAAGTTTAAACTATGGAATGTTAAGACATTCCATAGGTTAAGCTACTAGAAAAGAGGGGGGCTCAACAAAATATTAAATTTTTAATATAAATCAATAAGTGCATAAATATAGATATTGAAACATTTTTATTGTTAGACAATTATATATTTAAGATCATAGCAAATATAAAACTTAAATATAAACTTTTTTAGCCTTTTTTAAAACAAAATCTTTGATGATATCTTCATAATTTATCTGTCTTGCAGTTGTATTTTCTATAGATACATAGATAGTTTATTTAGTATTGCTTGCTTTGTAGTAGATTATAGGAAGATTATATTCATTTTAGCGAGCTAAAGCTTTTTTCATAAGAAGTAACTCAAGTAACTGGTGTTGTCAGGTATATTTGGTAAGAAACTGTCGGATATTAAGATATGCATTTTGAAATTATTTTTATATTTTTATAAATAAAATTTAACATTTCAAATCCAAGTTGTAAATATGTTTTGTTATACTTTCTTATTCTAAATGAATTCAACTTCTTGAACGTCATTTTCATATTTATTACATAAATAGACTACAAATCTTTTCAAGTTTTTTTCACAGGTCAAGAATGAATTTTAACTGGAACTAAAAATTAAAATTCTTGAGTCATGTTTTCCATTGATTTAAATCTTTGACCGAATCTTATCAAGTTATTGTCAATTACATTTTAATCATTATTATATATTATTTTTTCTTCATTTATCAATCTCTCCCGATAATAGTCTTTTCTTTTTCTGTCTGACTTTTGGAAATTCAATATCTATGCCTAATGCTTGAGTCTCATTTTTAGCCTTGGATAAATTCTCATTTGTCCCTTCTTCTCGAAATATTTCCATTAAATTAATGAGTCTTTGAAGATTAATGACAACTATATCATTTGCTGATTTTTTTTTTTTTTAATAAAATTAATTTTGACAATTTCACTCAGACTATTTTAGCATACAGTCATTAGATAAATGATAATTGTTCAAATAAATGATCTGATCAGATTGTCCGTTTCAAATTTAGTTTCTTCTAATAATGTTTCTTGTTTTAGAATTTCAAAACTTTTTTCGAATACTATGTGTAGTTGATTATTTAATAATTTGGTTACTTGGTATTTAGTTGACTACCTTGTGGTATTATATATATCTTATAGCCTATAATATATTGTAGTCGTATTCCTGTTTAACAGTATTCCCAAATATTTAATATAGTTATAATATTATCGTATTTTATTACAACAAATAGTTATCTCAAAATTCCATCAGGTTGAGAATTCTCCGGAAAATAGTTAAATAATTAAATAATACACAGGTACGAACGAACAAAAATAGTTTAAAAATATCAATTCCTAAAAAATGAAAATGTAATGTTATATTAAATAATAAATGATACTCTTTTCTAAATGTTTGAAAATTAAAAATAATATATTAATTTTAAATTAATATAATGATTTTTTGATCTTTCATAAATCTAAGATTTATAAAACTCCGGGGTGCTGCATCCCTCATATCGAATATTTATTTGCATATAACATACACTACCCCAAAACACATTAGGTACTTTCTTTCTTTAGCCGTCAGATAAAGATAATTTTTGATAAAAAATTTATAAAGATATTTAATTCTGTTACGTATTTTATACCTACTATTTATTTAAAGCAATATATAGATGATTAATTAATAATTAATGATTAACTTTGGTTACTTTTTCCATATAATAACATATGAGATGTCATACTTGACTTAAGGCAATTATTTATAAAATTAAGACATTATGATTATTGTGTACTGTGACTGACCGTTAAAAGTAGAATTAAAAATAGGTAGTTGATATTTAGGTATTTATAATTTTATTTGTATTTATATGTAATCATAACATTAATTCTGAAAATATTACGACCCTAGTTTAAAGTTAGGTGTGTGCATGTGTGTATGATACCTACAATAGGTAACGTTTTACTAGGCATGAATGAAGCCTATTTATTTATCTCACGTATTTGGGTTGGTCTACAGTCGCCTGAAAATCAATATTAAGTCAGTTGAATTATCATATTACATATATATATATATATATATATATGATAGTGCCTTTTATAGGGTATCGAGTGCCAGATTATAAATTCTTATATCAAAGTAGTATTTTTTTTTTAATTGGCGAGGAAATCCCATATGTTACAATTAAAGTAAATACAATTGCATATACGTTATTTATAATCGTTATATGTCGTATATTTTATACACATTCATCATAAGAGTTTTCAAAGCTGACTTTTGACACATTTTTTAAAAAATATATATATTTATAAATAAATCATACTTTGTCATACTCTAGGAACAGTGATGATGCTAGAAAAAGTAAATTAAAATAAATACAATATAGAAAATGGTTTGAATTAAAGATAAATAAAGTTAATTTTAAATTCGTTTAGGTAATGAATACGCATTCAAAATACGTAAGGTCTAATGTAGGTATGTAGATCCATTTCTGCTTTAATATAATAATAGACAATAACAATCTCAACTGATCTGTCGTTCGATTATATTATGGGCAAGTATCTTATGAGATGTCAGTGATGACTTTCGAGCAAATTTTTTCTTGCAGTACGCACATTTAAACTTCGGTTCAATACCACATTCATATTTTACATGTCGCGATAGTCCAGTTTTCAACTTGTAAGACCTTCCACATTCATTCGGACAAAAATAACGGTGTGACAAATACTTATCTTCCTGGTACATTTCACCTATACAAAATAAATGTACATTATTTTTGATTACTCATTAACAATAAAAACGTATGCATATAGTAATAAATAATCAAGTAGTGAAAAAACCATCTACGAAGAAAGAATAATACATCATTTAACACCATTAAATTAGTTATCAATTACTATGGGTGATTCTTAAGTAGCCATTCAATTCTTTTTATGATTTTTGGTACTTATAAAATTAGACGTTCGATACAGAATTGCTGCAATTGACCGCCATCATAATTAAATATAGTTGATGTATATATACATTTTTTTTAAGTGCTTTTATTTCCATGAACATTAAAGCACATATAAATATTTATAATAGTATATTGTTTACATATTAATATTGCATATGACAGATCCGGCAATATTATTTTTAAGTCATTAGTGTAGGATCCTTGTCCTCTGTAAACCAATATAAAATCAGCTGTTATTATTATCTTAAATCTTATATTAAATAAATTACATAGTTAAATTACCACCTATACCAAACTAGAAATTATAAATGAATTTAGTTATAATTAGTATCTACACTGCTAGTACCACAGTCGTGCTATCGCGAATGTCGACTACTGGAGAATAGACAATATAGACATTTTTTTTTTAAACTGCGAAGAGAAGATCCCACATCTCAAAATATTTTAGTAAAAAATAAGTAATATCAATCATACATAATATTTGTTATTTCGTTAACCTAAGGTTAAGATGTGATTACAGAAATTGTATTTAAGAAAAAGTTATAAAAATTTAAAAAAAAAGGCAACAATTGCGAATATGTCAAGTGTAAATATTTAAGTTAATTTAGATTTTATACGTAAATAAGGTTGATTATTTCTAATTTTGATTTTGAATTCAAACTTCGTGGCTCTGTCAGAAGTGTACGGGTTTAATGACTGCGCAACGTCCGAGCTTGTACATAGTGAACCCCATACTTATTAGCTCTATTTACTCAAGGACCGCGGAAAAGTCGAATATTCTCTTGGACCAACCGGGTAGGTCCGCTCAAGTCATTACGAACGACAAACACCGGGCAGCCGACTTACTGTACGAATGGATTGTAGTTTCAACGCCTTAAACTCATAATTGTAACAGTTGAACGGACAAAGAAAACTTTAAGGTTGATGTTAATTCTACCGCTTGACAATGTAAGTACTTGATTACATTTGTTATATTATTAATAAGTGCTTTAATAGCTACAATACTCTTAACGGTATATTCATACATTACATGCTTTAAACGAATTATTACAGTGTTTTAAATCGTAATCTTAAAAAAAAAAAAAAAACGTGCAATAGGTTAATACTTATTAAATCCATATAAAGCATTATGAAATATCAAAACTTGTAAATTTTGAACAATTAAAGGTAAACATTAAATGATGTAAAATAATTCAAAAACAATATTCTCTGTACATTTTGATTTTATTTTTTACAACTCTTAGTTTTGAATTTATGTATATTTATCATGTGTGTCTTCATCCGTAATTTTCGAGAAAATCTCTTATCACATATAATACATTTGAATTTTGGTTCAACTCCACATTCGTATGTCAAATGTTGAGACACGCCACTCTTGCGTTTGTAAGTTCGTCCACAATCATGAGGGCAGGCATACCTACCATTATACTCAAACACCAAGAAATCTAAAAAGTAATAAGAACATCATAATATTAGGTAATGATTTATGAAAAACAATTTACTTAATAGAAACAATAATTAGATCCCAAAAGCAATGTATGTTTACCACATATATTAGAAGAATATCAGAGAAGGATCAACATTAAATTTCTTGTTGACAATTTTGTGATAAATAAAAAAATACTAATTGTTGAAGTTACATTGGAAGTTGGATTTTTTCATTTCAGACCCCCATCAATATAAAACTAATAATCACCTACATTCTTAAATTTTTAAACATTTAGCCAATATTAATAAAAATTATAACAATAATAAAAAATGAATTAAATAATATTACATTACAAATGAAGACATATTATTGTCACATAATGTGTACAATATACCAGTTATAGATAAATAATAATAAGGATTCATTCTAGTATTTTAAATAATATACCATAATAATATGTAAGTATAATCATGAACATCAAAAATAAGGCCAACTTTTACATCTTTAAGACTAACATATAATGCGGAATAAGACAATGAGCATTAACATGGTTAGTCATAGTTGGGCATATAGTAATCCAAGTATAAATGAGTTCTATGGCAGATAACAATCAATCCAAGAAACTATTTTCAAATAACTACCTATATTAATTATAGAATTATTATAAATAAACGCTCAACATTCTCTCAACATTTTTTTGATTATTTAACTTATATTTTTTAACTTAATAATACAACATTTTAAAGTTAACACAGACCGCCCATACCTGATATGTATCCTGATATAAATCCTGTCCTTGAATATTGATAAAAATAAGAAACAACAATCAACAATTTACTATATTATCATGTCGTATAGAAACTAAACATAATAATAAAATGGAAGTTTGTTCAACTTTGACAATTAAAACAAAACAACAAACAAAAACTATATGTTATGTTATATTTATTTTATGAAAATATATATTCAATTTATCAATTAGTGAAATCTTAATAAGTACCTATATGAAGTGTTTTTATAGTTTTTGTGATTAATATCAATGCTTTATAAATTATTTAATGTTACTCAATAAAATTATATATCTTTTATCTTCTTACAATAAACACTAAGTAAAATCAAAAATAACAAACATTTTAAAATAAATTTAAAAACTAATATACTTGTGGATTTTTATAAGGTGGCTCTTAAGAGATTCCCTGTGGGCAAATTTTTTTTCACAAACATTACAATCAAATTTAGGTATTACTCCGCATTCGTATTTTAAATGTCTGTTAACATGTTGTTTCCTTTTGTAAGATCTGCCACACCAATTTGGGCATTCAAACCTCTGAGTTAGCAAACATTCTGAAAGTAGAAAATTATCTTAGATATAATTAAAAATCATTAACGTAATTTTTTTTTTTAACTTAAGCTCTACATATGTTTAAGCATTTTTTACTTCACTTGAAGTTTGTATGGAGATGATTAATAAATTTAAAATTTACATCAATCTATAGTAATAAAAATTACATAGGATGACAATCTTATGCAATATATTATAATTATGACCAGAAAAAATAAGATACATTATCTAGTGAAAGGGTTAATACTTAAATTAAGATTAAACCATGTATATTGATATTCACATTGTCACATAAGTATCATGTTGTAAACAGACTATACATCAATTATTTATACTCATACAAAATAAACATGACTAATATAACATAAAGTACTACATATATATATATATACAATATACATATAAATAAAGATACAAAGAGTCTAAGAACTAGAACTTTATTAGTACTTTATGCATGTCATTTACTATATTGTATGATAAATATATGTTTTCACTCTTCGTGAAAATAAAATTCAAAAAAATCAAAAAGCTATATATATTAAAACATATAATTGCTATTGTGTAATTCAGACCATTCTCATAAATAAAACGTAGTAATAAGTATATTGACGATAACAAAAACTGTACACAAAGGAATAAATAAAAAGTACATTAGAAATATAATAAAATAAAATTAGTTTAAACAATATGATTTAAGACTATACTGCCAGGTGTAATAATTCCATGTATGGACATTCTATGAGCATTCATAGTACATTTATATGTGAACCTTTTCAAACAAATATCACAAGTGAATCGCGGTTCGACGCCACATTCATAGTTTAAATGCCTATTTAAATTAAATCTTCTAGTATATTTTTTTCCGCACATATTAGGACAATGATGTTCATATTTTTCTGAAACACATTAAATGTAAAAAAGAACAATTAGTTAAAACAAAAACTTACTTCAGTGAATAAAATTGCATTTTTTTCAATAAAAACATTTACGTTTAAATTAGAAATAAGCAAGCTCTTAGAAGTTCACAAATTGAAATAATAATTAAATAAACGTAGGTAGCCATTTAACATTTATGATTTTGGCCGATATATACTTGGTTTTTTAATTTTTAATGCTTATAATTTTTAATTTATGTATATCAATTTAAATTAATATTAATCAATCTAAAATGTATCCTGATTAAAATTGTATAAAAAATATTTATTATTTTCTACTAATCATATTGTAAATAAATTTTGTGTAATAATGCAAATTAACAATATTTTGATTAAAATTTTAAGTTAACTAATTACTGTAAGATATAAGCAACTTAGGTTTTACGTTTTGACAATATTAAAATGATGCAAATCAAATATATATTTTATAAATTATACAAACAAGTTTAATTTGTACTCAAAGTGGGATTGTTTATTTTAAATGAAAACATAATAAATTAGGTATTACACCAATGATGTAATTAGATAACAAAACTGAGGTAGACACTCATTAAAATACACAAGCTAAATAAAATGAAATTGTATTTACACACCTATACCTTCATAACTCATTTATTGATAACACAAATCATGTAGGTATATTGGAATATAATATTTAATGTATCATACATATACATATATTATATTCAGGCTATACATTTACCAAAATTAAACTAAAAAGTTGAACGATACATCATTATTTGCAGGTAGATATGCATTTCTTGATTAATATAGACATTTTCCAATAGAATGATAATCAAACTTTAGTAGGTAATTTATTTTAAAACGGTAGCCCATAAATACTTGATGATTTCGGTATTTTAAAATACTGTACCGTGTCGTCTCAACCTTCTCCCCTCCCCTCCCTCAAGAATAATAAAACAATAATATTATTTTATCTACGGCAATATTCATTTACATTCCATTTTATACTATGTATTTAATTTTTATTTATATCTATAGTATATTATGTTATTATAAATTGTAATGGCACATATCACTCACATAAATACCTTTCATTATTATAACTATAAACTTACTTACGTTTTAGAAAAAATTTAACCAAATTTCATACTCATATATAAGTCATAAATACAAAATCTCCAGCTAGGCAACGATGAATCAGTCAGTTAGGACATATTACTTTTTATAATAACAATTAACAATATAGCATCCACATACTGAAATCGATATTTTCATGAAATATGTATTTAAATAAAAAGTAAATATATTTTATGACAAATATAATGTTCTAATGGTATGATTCTGTAAAAACGTTAATATATATATATATATATATATATATAATATACAGTTTAACACTTTTTTATTGGATAAATATGAACAAAATATTTTACAACATATATTACAACATAAAATAATATTAGCAACCAAATATTCAACTATCTATAAATGAGAAACTAATGAAGTAACATAAATAAATTCATAGGGCAACGTTATGAATAATAATAGTTACTACCATCAATTGGAATGCATTATTTGTAAACATATTTGTTATTATTGTATGATCGTAGCCCGTAGGATACAAAATTAGATCATTAAAAAGCGTTGTGTTTCTTCTGTCGATGTATTAACATCTCGTCTTTACGTTTAAACGGTCGCATACAAATGGTACAGGGAAACTGTGGTGGCATACGACATTCGTACATCACATGTCTTTTCAGCACATACTTGCGACTTTTTCCTTTATAACTGCGACCACAATCGTTGGGACAAAACACGGGATCCATAAGCGAGTCTTTGTTCAATGACTCAAGGAATACCAGAAAATCTATGAAAACACAAATTTTAGTTCAAAGCTAAGTTTTTCATTTTTTAAATTGTTTTAACTTTTTTCTATATTTGATTCATGTGCATTCCTCATACGGTATTTGTTGTATCGCATAAAGCTGTTAACATAGTAATCTGCATTCCAAAGCAAGCACTAATGAATAGTAACAGATAATTTAACAATAGTAGGTAATAAAGTTTAACAAAGTAAAACATCTAATCTTCAATAACATTATACATACATATACATAGTTGTGAATACAATACAAGTGAATTATAGAATATAATATTTTATTTTATTTTATTTTTCCCTTAAATTAAAGTGTCTTTATCAAGAATTAACATAGCGGCACGATTACCTCTGTATAAGTAAAATAACAGGTTAAAAGGAGATACAGCACAGGACAGGATTGAGAGTTGAGGAGAAGACTGGTATCGTTTGTATGATAACCAAATGGAGCGAAGATGGGTAAATAAGAATAATCAGGAAGAAAAAGAAAGTAAGTCAAAGAGGAGATAGAATAGGTTCCACTAGGCTTCCTTGAGATGAAGGGTATACATGGAACAGTGGCAAATACTGACTCCGATGTATGGGCATGCTCATTTATCATAATGTATGATTTCACTTTTTAGTTTTTTTCAGAAAAAGATCTTCTTGAAAAAGTCTTAAAAATCAAGTCACTCATAACACATTCAGTTTTTACGATAAGTAGACATAATATACATATTATAGTACTAAACACAATTACACTAAACAATATTAAAATTTAAAAAATAGCACAATAAAATAAAATGAAGAACAATGACATATGGGTACTCCTACACGTAAATTAAATAAATGACATTGACGAAGCGTAACAGAATGAGCATGCCCTGTGTGGTTAGTATCGCAGGTGCTAGTGGATTAGGTCTCATAATAACCGGTTTTTCACAGCAATAATAAGCTTCACAATAACAAGTATAACTTGCACACATATCTATTGCATGCTCTGTCAATAAATATGAGGATTAAGATAAACACAGAAAAGTATAACAGAAATTGATAAAATTCATACATTATGTTTCTTTTAAAATACGTAATATATTATTGATTACAAAATAACTTTTGTACTTTTATTAATTACATTTTTAATCCTAAATGTGCTTAGCACGCCTGGAAAATTCGCCACTGACATGGAACAAGAATTAAAAAAGGAAAGATGTTAATAATGGTCAAGTCATAGGTCGGAGATCAGGGAAAAACCACTAGTATGCCTGGGGAGAGAAAAATAAGAAAATCATGGTTGATAGAAATAATAGGGAATATTTTGCGTTTCCAGAGTTGTAGGAAGAGAAGACCATTTGTGTTGCTAATCTTGGTTTAGAAAGCTATTGTGATAACAATTTTGAGTGGAGAAGAATTGGAAAAAAAACTTAATGACAAAGACAGCTAACAGATAGGCTATTTCATTACCAACAATCCTAAATAGATATCCAAAAATATTATAAGGTTTTCTGTGCAATAAAATATCGAAAAATTAGGGATTTGATAAAAAATTAAGTGTTGATAAAGAGGTGTTCAAAAGGTTGAAACAAAAAAAGCTTTAGAATCGGTGACCGTTAAAATGTTGTCTGAACTAAGATAATCGATTAATTCAAGAACTCTGATTATTGCTAAGCATTTGGCTGAGAAAACGGAGGCATAACAATATATTTTAACTGAGATTTTACGGTGTGAAATATAGAGAGAAAAACCGGCTGAGCCACAGAAGACGGGACCGTGCGTCGGTGAAAATAAGTAAGGAATGGGCGACGGTTGGCGGAAACAATTTCATTAAATAAGGAATTGCAAGAACCGAGAGAAGGGTATATATTTATAATAATTATCATAACTAATATATTTTTAATTAATTCGACCAATAGACATGGGTTTGATGTTTAATTAATGAGTGCGAGCTCAGATGTGTTTTTCTGGCAAAACGTTTCGAGCAAATCAGGCAAATGAATTTTTTCGGCACTCCACATTCATGTTTCAAGTGACGCTGTAAACTAGATTTCCTCCAATCACCACTATAATAGCGGCCACAGTTATTCGGACAGTACAAAAATGCAATCTTTTCTAAAATTTAACATATCATACGAATATGTAATTAGAATAATAGTACACAATTTTTTCTTTTTTTTTAATATAATCATTGGAATTAAAATATTTGTAGCAACACACAATCAAAATAAACTTAACTAAATTTATTGAGACAACATTAATGTTAATTCCAGCACATCAATTTGGTACATACATACATACCCAAAAATAAGAAAGCAAATAAAGCAGCTAAGAAGCAACAAGAACAGATAAAACCTAAAAAATATCATATTAGCATTTCAAGTAAATGTTTAAAATATATAAATTCAATGTTAAAAGATCAAGCCAAATAAATAAAATAAATGGCAAACAAATACCATTATATAAGAGATAAATATTAATAAGTATTGGCCATAATTCATTGTAGTTAAGAAACATATAAGATACCGGATAAACAATACAATATTTCACCAATCTAGTAGAAAATAAACCAATATGATCAAACAACTATTTAAATATAAATATATATATATATATATATATATATACTAAGTAAATTATTACCGATTTACTATCGAAAAATACGTAGAATAAGTCTATAATAAACCCCTGTTGTAAAATAATAATAATGTTTCATTTCGTGTTCAAGTATATTTATTATTTATGTATGAAAATAACTCATTATATTGATGAATGACTTCAAAAGCTTTTTTCAAAAACTTCATTAGTCCATACAAAAAATAAATAAACAAAGAAATATCCTTGTGATAATCAACATTTTATACCATTTGTACACAAATCAATAGTATAAATATTCAATGTAAAAGAATCAACTGATTCTGCTGTATGCTGTATAGTAAATACTTAAATATAATAATGTAAATTTATAGATTAATTAAATATCCATCCATAAATAATATAGTCTTAAGCCTTACATCTTGTAAGTTTCAATATTATTATCATAAATAATTTATGTCATGTATCACTATCACAACAATTCACAGTTTTTAAATAAAATGAATTGCAATTTGCAATGGGTTATATTTTAAGAAATTAATCACATTATTAATATTAAGAACAAACTTTTTAAAGATTTTTTAAGTTATAACACATAAATTATTATAAAAAAAAAATAACAACAATATTATATAAAAACTAACTAGTTGATGAGTACATAGTTCGATGAACTAATAAATGCCTTTTTAATGAGTAATTATAGAAAAAACGTTTTGTACAGTATTCACACTGGAATTTTGCAATTTTACCACACTCCATGGTTAAATGTCTCTTCAAATTCGTATCACATCTTGAACCAAAATACTTTCGTCCGCACATATTAGGACAATGTTTAATGCGTATGGGCGTCATATCAAAATCTGTAACTATAAAATATCAATAAAAATTAATTAATTAACTAAAATATTTTGAAAAAAAATTTACATTCATAATTTAATAATTAAAATATACGTAAAACACTAAAAGAAGCGATTCATTTTGTCATTATTGATAGGACTAATTTTCTACTTCATGGCGGAAATTCGAATTTAATTTTATAACATTAAATACATTTCGCTTCCAGACGTCAATACAAATTTTTATAGTACACATGTAGATAAACTATTTTTATTATAATTACAGACACGCATTCACGTGTTACTGTTCATTTAATTGCTATAGAAAATAACAATAGACCTAGATAAGTATTCATGTGAATATATTATTAGAATTTTTCGATTCGAATATTTTTGTTGGTAAAATAAAGTTTATAATAACCCATATTCAACATATTATATAATATATAATGTAATCATTTAGCCACAAAAAACAAAACAATTATAAAAAAGAAACCTGTGAATACGTTATACCTACGTATGGAATATACAATATATACGTATAATTTTACTTACTCAATTTCATTTATTCTTTATACTTTCATTATAGACAAATTCTATTTTAAATAGGTAGATTATTTCAGTTGGGAAAAATGTGACTAAATTTTAAAATCACACGGTATAATGTTCGATAAATAATACCTATAATTATTTATATTCATAAATTGTATAAAGTATAAATTATTTACCATACTGTTATGGGAAAAAATATTTTGAAGAATACAAATCAATAAGTAAATAATCACATTTTTTTTTATTATTATAAGGTAACTTTATTAAAATAGTTTTTATAAGATCAACATTTCGTCCAATTTTCCAAATATTTTCCAATGAATCGCAACATTTTTGAAACGATTTATAAAATGTACCTAATTTATTAAATCCAGAATAACTCAAATGATCAAAATATTAAATTGCCAATTAAATCAAAAGACGATTTTATATATTATACTTAAAAATCATTACAGAAAATAAAAATCATAAATTCACTTTTTTTTTATTCGGGGTTAACATATTATAATTCAATTTATAATTTAATGTTCATTATTTTATTTTTAAAAATTATGATTTGTATTTAATTTAAAGTTTTATTATTATATGTTATAACTTATAAATATTAACTTAATTTCTGTTTTTCATCCTAAAATAATTGACTTATAATATAATATTTAAAGTTTAAACAATCAGTCGGCTCTTTTCTTAAACAGTTACATAGTAAATAAGTAAATATAGTAACATATACTTTGATTAAAATATTATAAATTGTTTAGCTAGTTATTTAACATAAATGTTTTCATAATTTGAAGACTTTTTGTTTGTTATCAATTCATCATGAACAAAACAAAAATGATACATTGAAATAAGTAAGTTTGTATACTATATACATTTTTTTTTCAAAACTATTACTCACAGCATTATTATAAAAATACTTTATGTACGACGTATATGTGAGTTTTGAGATTCCATTTTTGTGCGAATTTTTTAAAACATATCATGCACTGAAATTTACGAGGTACCCCGCACTCGTGAGTTAAATGGCGTTTGAGTAATTGCTTTCGGTATTGGCCTTTGTATTTGCGACCACAACGGTTTGGACATACAGCCGCATCAGCCTTGCAGATCTCATCTAACTGACGCCAACCAATGGCTGTAAAAATTAAACTTGCGGTTTGTCAAATGAAAAGATTGGAATTGTTAGTAAAAAAAAAGCATGAGTTTTATTTTCAATTTAGGTCATAATAAAGCAATTGATGAAAATATTAATAATAATAAAAACAACATAGGTGTTTTTTATTGGATATAATAACTGTAAGTACTTCAATTGAAAAATATACAAATGCAAACAATGGTCATATAACAGTTGTTTTTGTGATTATTTCATAATGTAGTTATGTATGTGTAGCATATGGTCGGTCATGTTCCATTTTCTAGAGAACCATTTAAAACACACCATGCATTGAAACTTTTTTGATACACTACATTTTTTATTAAAATTATGTTTCAAAAGCATTTGTTGCTGTATTTGTATGTAGCTTTGACCATGGCCACTTGGGCTTACGATTGCAAAATTTGATTGATTGCCCATACGGTCCAAATAGTGAGAGGCTTGAGATCGACCAAAGTCATCTGCAAACAGTAAAATACTTTGCATCAGTTAGTCATTCATTCGCTCAGAATAGTATGCACAACAAGCTGCTGTATGTTTAGGACGTCAGGTGCGGCTAAGTATTTGTGGCGAGAACGTTCACTCGATGGTTGTCAAGTGTATTATATAGTATCCACAAATTATAAAATAATATATAATACAAATATTTTTACATGTTTATAAGATATTTATAATACGTACATATAATATATATTAGGTATATAGATATATAAATGAGAGTGCTATTTTAGATTAACACGAAATCTTGAAAACGACTTGACCTATGAAGCTGAAATTTGGTAAGTAGGAAATGTCCAATAAAAATGAGTTTTATGGAATCCAACCTCTAAGATTAAAATAAGTAAAAAAGTTAAACATTGAAAACGTTATTTCTTGGTCGGAGTTTTTAAAATTGCAGGTTAGGAGTGGCATGATCAAAAATTTATCTGGTGTACAAATAAAATAAATGACAAAAATAAATAAATGAACAATAATTACACATACAGTCAATAGTTTATGAATACAAGCAGCAGTTAAAATATTGACCGTAAGTATGTATTTCAACAAATTATTATTGTACTTATTATGGTGCCCATTGCCTACCATATATTATTGTGTATCATAAATAATTATAACTTATTTAAATTTACATAACTATAAATGGTAGCTATATACGTGAAATTATAAAATAGGTCACCATTCAGTCTTTCACAGAGAAAATGTTGAGTAAAAAATTAAATATTTGGTAGTTGGATTTCCAACTATAATAGTCTATTGGATTTCTGTCGATGGTGGTAATATTAAATATAAATATAAGAATCTTAGTTATTAATACTTTGTGAGGACACGTATATCGTAGTTATTTTTTAGAGTTACATTATATAAATATATATTTATATGAAATACAAATTGTAAAACTAGGTATAAACATTATAATTCTTATTATTCAGATCATATTGAATAAATGCGAGTACTCACAAGTATTTTAATGTTAATGTAACTAAAACAAAACCAAATAAACATAGCTTTGTAGTAGTTTTTATTTTTGTGATTATACTGGAGGCATGAGGAAGATAAAAAGTAAATATAAAATATACATATGGAATTGTCTATTATTTATTAAATTCAATATCACGCCCGTATAATAAATAATATAAACCCATATAAACTGGATTGTATATTCATCATACATCGATGAAAAATATTATGTTTCATTGTTTAAAGAACGCGTTTACATAATATTACTATAATTATTAAAATTAAGTAGGTACTCGTATTTTTCACAACAGAACAGCATTATGACAGTTTAAAGAACAATTTATATTAATATTTTAATGAAATTAAATAACACTGACAAATTGAATACGAAAAATATTTAAATTAAAACCTTGTGTACTAAAACCATATGTTTTTTCAAAGACCATTTCTGTGAAAAACGTTTGAAACAAATAACGCACGGAAATTTTTTTGGTACACCACACTCAGTATCTAAATGTCGTTTCAAATGACCTCTCCTTTGTTCTCCTCTGTAACAGCGACCACATTTATTTGGACAAAACACAGGATCAGCTTTTGATATTTCGTACAGCAAATGTAACCATTTATTTGAACCTATAACAACCAATAAAATCTTTAGATTAAATATGAATATATGATACATGAAATTAATTTTCTTAAATAGGTTTACTTGGTACATACGTACTTGTCTATATGTGTTCTATTTTAGATTAATAGCAAAATAAAAGCTAAACAAAAATATTGAGAGAGAATGTTGAGCATTCCATTAAACTCAAAAGCCAATATGGTAAAATAAATATAAAATACGAAGTAATAATAAATTATGTTAGGTAATAAAGAAGGGAAGCCCATTGTTTCTAGAATAAAGTGGAAAAATAATAACTGATTAATTATTAAATAAATGATGATCCTATTCTAAAATTCTTTATTAAAATAATTTGTTCTTTACTTTGGTCCAAATCATACGTTGTTGAATTTAAAAATAGAAGTTTTTTCTATAATATTCTATATGTACATTTTAAAAATAGTTGATGCTCAAAACAAAATTTAAAAATTAAAAATTCTTTTTTTTACCAAAATTTTATGAAAAATTTGCAAAATTATTATTTATTATTGAAATTAATGGAATTTCAAAATATTTCTAAAATTTTGAACCCTCTATAAAATGCTAACATCAGTACCTACCTGCAATAAATAATTTGACTATTTGCGTCATCAATACAAACAGATGACTAATATCAATGTCTAATCACACTTAAAATTCTTTTATTATAGAACTTATAATAGGTAAATAATAATAATAACAGTATAGTGGTCCCTATGACAATAAAAATAAGAATTAAATGTTTGAAAAATTTTCACCGTTTTTATCAATTAATCAGAAATATATTAAGATATTCAAAAAATAACCTTTCCATTGACCTCCAACTAATCGAAAATTCCTGTCAGGAAAGTTATAGATAATAAGCACTCTTTCTGATTAAAATATTTAATATTTAATGAAATTAACTGCAAGTACAAATATCTATATATATATTAAGGAATTATACTCAGTAAGACCTATGCACAAAAGTTAAGTAAATGTAACAACTTAGGCGGATAATTGGTCACATCCTTTAGGGGCTTAACATTATTGTTTTATCCAATGTGAAACATACATTTTTAAATGCTTCAACCTACTATGGATACTGTGGTTACATCAACTTTATTCTAGATGAAGCATCAAATATTAGTTATTATATAAATATTCAAAATAAAAAATTTAACTTATTTTGACGCCGGGTGTAGCTAGAAAATGTTTTGAGGGAGCTTAATTTCCCTCCAGACCCCAATATCAACATAATATGTGTAGCAATATTTTTATTACGAAAAGTAATTAAATATGTTAAGCTTAATTTTCCATGTTTTTGCTTGTTTAAGATTTTTTTGTCTATTTGGTATATTTAAGCATTTTTCTATTTTTTTTTTTACATATTCATCATGTTGATATTCCTATTAATGTTATTATACCTATTAGGTAATAATGTGCACTTTTTTAAGGAAATAATATGAAAAAATTTATATTTGATGCAAATGAAAAATACTCAAATACAATCATTTATAATTGTTTTTCATTATCGAAGATGTATATAGGTAAATTAAAATGACCGCAACGTAAAAAATAAAAAATTAAATTTTTCAAAACTGTTACATAACAAAGTAAAATATAAATGGATATATCTTGTTATTTCAAATTTACTTTTACATTTTTTTTATTATTAAATAATAAATTATACAATATTATATCTATTATATTAAGCATATTATATTTAAGTGCATAGTTTTAGATTTTTAATCCATATAAATGCATACTTTTGAACTCTTTAATGTTTTTCTAGGCATTTTTTAGATCATGAACTTACGATCCCAGCTGGCGGCCAATGGATGTAGAAATCTATAATAATAGAAACGTTAAGTATTTATAAATTATCCAATATTTAAAATAAAAGAATAAAATATTTTCATTTAGGTACTAACATAAGTACATGAAAAAAATACACCGGCTAAGAAAATAAAAAGGAATATTAAAATTATATTTCCCTTTTAATAAGAGATATATTTTTGTTGTTATTAATGTATTAGTACAAATAGGAATTTCAAATAATTGTTTTTAAATTAATTTAATGCTTGGTACGTTCAAGAAATATGTATAAGTTGTAATCGAGTTAAAGGTAAAATTATTATTAATATGTGTTTAATAAACGTTGTAAACTGTAGTAAAATCCAATAAAATAATAATCAACAAAATCATGGACAAAAAAACTTTGAGAAAAATTGTGAGTTATGAGCACAATATTTCTGTTATATAATGATATTCCTAATCTGCCTAATACAAATATAAATAAAACAATATATTATCATTTAATTATTACAAAAAAAATTATAAATATCATTCAGTCAAGAAAAATTTGGTACCTGCTCATATAGAATGTACACTGTGTAGTAAACACGTGTAATAAGAATATATCACAGTATTACTGACTACTACTACTCAACAGAGAAATTCATCATTTTATAATTGACCATCACAAAAATGTCATTATGAGACAATGAGTTAAAAGATACACAACAAATTATCATTCAAAATAATTATTTTAGTTTAATATAAATTTTAAGCATGGTATATTAATAAGATTCCAACTATCGCTTAATAGTACAACAACTATTTTGTGTTTGTATGGGTAATATAAATATAATATACCAAGTATTAAATTACTATTGAATTTCTTTTTTAATCCTCTAGATTGAATGAATATAACAGAAACAATGACTAAAAATATATTAACACTTAGGAAACTATAAGAAATCATCAATAAACAAAGATAATAAGAATGTAAATACCATAACAATATAAAATAATACAATACTTTTTTAATTGCAAACAATTTTTATTAGCTTGAATATAAATAAATACTTCAAACATATTGTCTGATAAAAAGTTAATACAATTAATTTACATGTTACTGCCACTGTATTACATAAGAAAGTTTATTTTTTATTTAATAGGATTTAAGAATACATTTGTGGTTAAATAATATGATAGCGATTTTGAGATGATGGAATTTGTTTATGAACTAGAAGTAAATGAGATTTTAAATTATAATTTTGTGCAAAGCGTTTAAAACACATATGACATTGAAATTGTTTTGGCACGCCACACTCATTAGTTAAATGACGTTTGAGATGGTATTTCCTCTTCTCACCTCTATATTTGCGACCACACATATTCGGACAAATAGCTGGATCAGTTACAGACAATTCGTTCAATTGAGATAACCACATGTTAATTAATGCTAAAAAGAACATAAACTATTAGAAATAAAACATTTAATTTGACTTATGAAAACGGCATTTAACAACATACCTAATAACAAGCAAAACTAATTAGATGAATATAAACTGAAACATAATAGTAAAGCATATAAAAATATCCAATGATGGAGGTAATTATTTACTGTAATAATAAATTTCATTCATAGCTATTATATTGTAAATACATAATACTCAGTAAATTTTATAATTTCATAAAAATTCATTGAAAGAAGTTATAAAATATAGTTTTAAATTGAGTTTTTTGGTTATAAGAGGTATTTATTTGAATAATTTGAATAGTAAAAGAAATGATTTATCTTCAAATACAGAGCTGAAAAGTGTAAAATACCCGAATACCTATGAAATATGAATGTACTTTATTGAATATATATTGTAATTGTAGACTTATGGTGGGTAAATACTTGGTCAATAATTTACTAAATACTTCTATAATCGGAAATATTTATAAGATAAATCAGTTGAATCCTAGTTTTAAATATTTAATTTTTTTATGTTAGTTAAGAACCTGAATAAGTACTCGAAAGAAATTCCCAGGCAAATAAGCACAAATATATTTATTTTATAAAAATAAATGTGATTACTGTTTAACATTATTTTATAGTTTTCAATTATTTATTAGAAAAGCTACTACAAATTATAGTAAAAAAACAAATATACTAAATTATATAACTATAAATATAAATCACTCTTTAAGAAAATGTCAAGCTCAAAAATAGGCTAATATTAAGTTAATTATTATGTCTTTCCATAGATACTAAATATTATATAAAATTATTTATTACACCCAAATAAAAATCAAATAATACTAAGTAATATTAAGTAATGGTATTATGAAATATCCAAGTAGGACAAAGAAAAAGGATAGGATCGCTAATCTAAATATAAAACTATGATCAAATAATTAATTTTTTTTTATATAAATCATTAGCTTTATAGATACAAGATTAACTGTTTTTATTGACGATTATATAATTAGGTATTCAAACAATAAATTGCAAATATTTGGTATCATCTTCATAAAGTAATAATAAATAATTTAATTGGTTGTTAAAATAATTTAATTACATTAATTAAAGAAAATATGATGACTCTTATACATATTTTTTGTACATGATTTATAATGTTTTCGAAGAGACACATTATATGAAAACTTTTTGAAACATAAATCACATTTAAATCTTTTTGGGACACCACATTCAAATGTTAAATGTCTTTTGAGATGAGCTTTTCTACTTTTTCCTTTATAACTATGTCCACATATATTTGGGCAAACTGCAGGATCAAATTCTGATATTTTTTTCAGTAATAAGGAGTCCAGCCATTTAGAATTCACTTCTGAAAAAATGAATTGTCTAATATTAAATTATACAATTTATTGTATACAAATATTACATATTATTATTTATAATACAAATTATACAAAGTATCGGAGTTAGTAAAGACATGTTTTTTTTTAATATATTTATATATTATTAAAAAAACAATAAATTGTTTGTAAGTTCATAGATTGCAATAATTGGACAGTTTTTTACACTAATTAATTATAATATATAGTAAATATTCTATCAGATAGGTACCAACAGAAACAAGACGTCAATGAAAGTTGGATCTACCAGAAGAATTGTAACAAGAAATATTGCAAACACAATTATACAAAAAATAATAATATAATAAATACTTTATAAACAAATTTTTGAACACAAATTATATAAAATTTTTATAAATTATAATTTATAATATATTTAATATGAATAAAATAAGATTATGTATTAAATATTAATTAATAGAATTTAATGCTTAACCAAGTTAAAACAATGTTACTAATTGGGCTTTGAGAGTAGATGGAAGGAAAACACATAAAGCAATGTTATAATTTGTAAGTCATTTTGTTAAAATGTTTAATAAACTAAAAGAATTATTTTACTAAAAAAAAGGAAGGCAGACTATATGTGCTATGCACCTTAATTAAAAGTATAAATCATCAACTTTTCTATACTCCTATTTATTAAAATAATAATAGTATATGTTAGATTAGAAGGTATGTAACAGATTTATTTAGAAAATACAAACTAGGCAATGCAATAAAATGTATTAAAACAAGTTTTATACGAAAAAGTAAAATTAAGTTGATATTTTTACATTAAAAAATATAATACCTACATTATAAAAATATAATAATATACATAAATTCATTATAATGTGTAATGCAAATGGAAATTAAATGTATGTAAAAAAAAAAAAATATAAATATATATGAAAACATAAACATAATAATACACATAGTATAAACAATAAATTACGAAATATATGTAGCAAGTATATTCTTCTTTGTTCTTTTTATACATGTTATTACATTAGTTATAATACTTAGCAGCACAACATTTTTAGTCTGAATGTATATTTCAAATCTAGCATTCACCTCATAAATAATGAGTCTTAAATTCCTAATAGGAATTTATAATATTTGTTTATTTTAGTATATAAACAACATATTGACCACTGAATTGATATTATAAAATTCAACAATTGGAGCATCTGTAAAATACATTCAATATGTTAGAAATTAAAACAAACTGTAAAAATAAAAGAGTTAAATAATTCTAAATAATTGTTTTCATCTTCACAAGAAAAGTTATACTCAGTCTAAGTCCACTAAATAATAACCTACATCTTACATCATCAACATTCCAGTTAAATACTATTTATTCAAAATGTAATACTAGTATAATATTGTAATGATATTGTATCATATGTACACTATCAACTACTTCATCAAGTATTCAAATGTTCTTCAAAACTTCTCTTTGATTGAATATAAGTGCTTTCGGCTAGATTAAAACACTTAAACATTACATAACACTTTCTAAATAGGGCCTGTTCTTACCATATCACTCCTTGTGCGCAAAGAACTCAATAATAATAAAATTACTATACTTTAACAAAGGATGAATAATAACATAATTGGGACCAAGTTATACATGTATATTATATGTATATATTTTAACTAATTTTGATAACTTATTTTTTACATATCGCTTGCTTATTCATTTACTTATGTTTAATAAATAATAAGTGCTTATGAAATACAAATCTACTCTCCTGTTTCTATACATTTAAAATTGTATATTACGTTTTTTCTTAATATTATATTAAAATAAAATATAATGTACCTACTGTTAATATTTAAAAAGTGAAAAAAAAAGGCTATAACAATTCATAAATGGACCTAGTTTGATTAACTGAATATACAAATTATACACTTATTATATAAAATACAGTATTTTCTGTTACATTTTTAATAATTATTAAAATGTATAAAAGAGAACATCAATGTTTAAATTAAATTGAAACAATATACAATTAACATTTTAAAATGCAAGTCAGTAATTGAGAACTAGCAAGCTCATTTCATAAAAATAAAGTTATTAAGGATGATAATGATTTATGTCTGTCAATGTTTTATGTATCATAACCATGTGTTTTTTCCTGTCAGAGTTATGAGTAAAACGTTTCAAGCACACATCACATTGAAATTGCGGTTGAACACCACATTCATACCGCAAATGTCTTTTTATGTTTTTCGTTCGATATCTTCCCCTATAACTGCGTCCGCACATATTCGGGCAAAACTCTAAGCCTTCGCTGAAAACTGTGTCATCTGTAACATTATAAACATACACGTATAATTAATATTATAATAATTATAATACGCTAAAAATAAATTAAGAAAGTATAATGTATGTAATTTCTAATTACAGAGATAAAGAAGCAGCAAGATTTCTAACATGGATATGTAGGTAGGTATGTAGTGTTACAAGATATTATACAAATATGTACCTACTTATTGTGGATTAGCTGATAAGATTAGCTGCATAAAAGTTATAGTGAATAATCTGTGACAATGTGACACTTAAATTCTAAATAAATAGAGATTTGAATTTGATATTTTTATTTACAAATCTAAAAAATATATTCATTTATTATAAACAATTGTTTACTAAACATATTTACAATCTATTCTTGTACAAGCACAATAAGTATATTTTATCATATCATTCACAAGAAATATGTCTATAGATAGTAAATTACATGGAGAACGTGAGGGAGGAAGTCACGCTAATTAGTAGCCTTGGAATAGGATTTCCTGATATAGTTAAGGAGGCCATTTTGGAAATTAGTGATATATTGTGTTTTGTAAGTCTGTTGTAAAATATTTTATTATATAGATGGGTTATGGTTTTGAATGCAGGGAATCGTAGGTCATTACGTAAATTAAGGTTTGAGACATACCATGGACAGCATTCAGTAGTTTGTCGTAAACTAATTGTCTGATATGCTTCCAGTGGGCGAATGTTGGATGATTTGGCTTGGCCCTAAATTTAAGTGTCATAAGACCAAACAAGGGCTATAATGGTTTTGACGGTTTTGCGGTATATAAGTATTTCGATTTCAAGGCTAGATTTGGATTTTAAAATTAAGCTGAAGAAATTTAAATCATAACTTTTATTTATAAATTCGTAATCCAAAAAATATGTATTACAAATCAAAGGTTAACTACTAATTGTAAGATAAGAATAAACAAAAAGAAGTACGCCATGAAGTGTAAGATTCAAATTTATTTAACTATTATTTATTGTTATATAATACAAAATTATTATTATTAATCGTTTAGGTTTCTGAATCTACTTTTAAATTAGAGTTTCGTCGATTTAAGTGTCTCTAAGCTAATGGTCATTGCGTTAATAAGAGTTTAACCACAATAATGATTTATCATCATTGTTCTAATTAAAAATACAAAATACTTAAATTTTTTAAATAAAAAAGGTATTTTTTTATTTACCTAGTGAACATGATCTCTTAATACATTTTCAATGAAAAAACACATTATGATAATAATATTATGTATATTACTATATTCACATAAATGGTTATTGATTAAGCAACGGTCAAGACTTAAAAATGTGTTACACGCACGAAGATGCGCCGATAAACTATATTTCTATACTGTCTGATTATAATTACAATATACAGGCATAAAATTATATAATACTAAATAACTACTGTAGATGTGGAACTATAGAATGGTGCACAAATAGATACAGATAGGAAATAAAAATCTAACATATTTGTTGATTTAAAATTGCTTTGAAAAACATTTTTTATTTAATGTTATTAAATATAATATGTATATACTCCGTAAACCTATTTGTATCATTGCAATTAGCTATAAAAAGTCAGTATTGTACAAAATAATGTCGATATACATTAACTCTTAAAACAATTCAAATTTAAAAAAAAGAACTTGATTAAAATGTCAGACAGAAACGTTGTAGTTACCATGTACTGGTATATAGATATAGTTGTGTAGTTAATGGACCTCCTCTGATTTCCAATGGAGATGACAATCCATCCATTATATTATGGAACTGTGATCAAACAAATTATTAACTATTATTTTTAAATATTTAAAAATTGATTATGTTTAATTGCTGGCTCATACATCATAAACTATACAAAAAAAATAAAGTACAAATTAAAGTTTACTATCTTTCACTTTTGTTTATAAAATAATTTTTATAATAATTATACATAAACAATATTATTTAATAATATCAAAAATTAAACAGTTTTGATTATACTTTCATTATACATTTACAAAAGAACAAATATTCAATGAAGTACAAATGAAATACATTACGTAAAGAATTTAGTAGCTATTATAATTAGGTACAACTTTATGTTTAGATATCATATGTGTCTTGCAATTCCCTTTCAAATGGAATTTCCTAAGACAAATATCGCACTGAAACATCGGGTCTTTTCCACATTCATATCTAAGATGATTCATTAATACGGTTTTTCTATACTTTCCCGAATATCTTCGTCCACACTTCTTCGGACAATCCACAGGATCTTGTTTTAAAATTTCATTCAACATAATGGACTTTAATTCTGGAAATAATTAAAAGTATATTTTTTTAAAAAAATTAAGAGAATTCATCAAATTATGTAACACAAGAAACAATTTTAATTCAAAATGACTTAATAATTACATAATTTTAGTAGAAAAGTAATTTAATATTGTTATTAAAGCAATATTGATGATTATTATACGACTACCACAATAAACAGGTAAATATTAATATATTAATTCATTAATATTAATATTAATTATTTAAAACAATTTAATATGAATGATATGTGCATAAAACCGCGAGTATGTTTCAACAAATTATGAAGTACATTTAAAATGTAACATTGAATGGTATATATTGAGATATTTATACAAATAGAACAGTACATAATAAAATAAAACTCACCAACAAAAATTCTACATCGGTATATTATAATTATTATAAATTATTATTATAACATTACGACATATGGGTGGATGTATTAATCTATCGCACGCAGTACATACCAAACTTCAAGTGTAATTTTTACAACCTAGAGACCATATTATATTTATTAAAACACGAGAAGGTCTTTAACATTAACCATACTTATTCATGATTACCTACTTGATCACGAACTAAACTATGCACACACTTTAGATGACGTATGATTTTCTCAGACTTAAATACTTAATTACTTGAATAAAACAATTTTTGCTGACATATTTAATGGAACGAAATACTCAAAATATAATTATTTTATTATATTATTAATAAGTTATTATATAAAACAAATATTAAAATTTAAGAATCATTGCATTTATTTTAAAATATATAAGTATCAACATAACAAAAATAAAAAATGTTCTTCAGTGTAAAATATTATAAAAGTGATTTTCAACACACGAATTTAATTATACCCGTCTTGAACTGCAATATTATTACTTAAGTTTCTATATTTTAAATAAGAACACTATGAATAACAGCTAGGTGTCCCTTTAAATGTGCTTTATGAACAAAACTCCTAAGGCAGTAATCGCAACGAAATTGTCGTGGTACGCCACATTCGTACTTAAGGTGAGCTTTTAAATTTGATTTTCGACTAATTCCTCGGTACTTACGACCACATAGGTTAGGACATATAGCCGGATCGAAACTTGACACTGCTTCCAATTGATCAAGACCTTTAACTAAAAAGAAATAATAATATATAATATCAGTGTTGATATGTATTCATGTACATGTATTAATGCAAAAAATACATAATAATAATTTTAATATACCCAACAGGCTACAGCACCTACGTGGTAAATATATACAGTTTCAATTTCAACATCCATTCAAACGTTGTATGTTACATATGAATACGTATGTATAGTTATAATTACAAAATACAGTCGAGTCGCGATAATTCAAACCCCGATAACTCGAAAAACTTGAAAACTCGATTTTTTTCTTATTTCTCTAGAAATTCTCATAACATTCAAAGTATTATAAATCTCGATAACTCGAATATAAAATTGTTATAAATAGCTTAGTCGAATTATTATATCTGTTATACCTGGATATTTTTGTAAACATATATTATATTTTATCTACTTGAGTACGGTATAATAAAGATTAAACGAGTACCTAGAGAGAAACTGATTATTAGCGTATCTGCGTACCTATGTACAATAACAGTTAGTTGATAGTTCATACTTTCATAGTTGTGTTTACCAGTCATGTTTATCATGCGAGATTTTGTATGTTTTTAAACATATCTCAAAAACAAAAATCAAATCATTTAACTATAGCTGACAAAGTTCATGTGATACAATTGGTGGAGAAAGGTAACCAGAAAAAACAAGACATCGTGAAAGAATTTAATATTCCACCAAATACGCTGTCAACACTTTTTTAAAAATCAGGTGGATATTTAAAAAAAAAAATTGAAGACAATAAAAGGTAACCAAGCAATATCATCATTACAAATTGTTAGGCAATTTGTCGAATCTGTCGCAGGCGTGGATACTTCTATATATGAAGCCATAGGAAAATTAAAAGATTTTGTCAATAAACAGCCAAAAACCCAAAAAAAATTACTAATTATTTTTCAACGGTACCTAATAAATAATATATATATAATACCATTGTATCTATTTTAATTTTTGTATACATATTTTATTATATTTCATTACATAACTCAAAGTTTTGATTTAAAGTTGATAAATTCGAGTTAGCTATCTCGAAGTGTATTTTTATCCCCCTTTAACTTCGAGTTATTATAACGGAGCACAGATACAGTAAAACGGTGCTGCTTTTCAGGGCTATCGCTTGGCCACAACAAGCGACATGGTGATGAGGTAAAACGACACGAAGATAACCAGTACAGAAGGAAAGTAGTGTCGTTTTACACCGTCATCATGTTATACAAGCACCGACGAATGAGAACGGAGTGTCGATATCTAATAAGGTATATAATATACCGGTCACTTTTCAGAGCATCGACACTCCATTCTTCTCTTCACAACCGTCAACAACTATAGCGATAAGAAGATAAGAAGAAACGAGACGATCATCAGTGAATAAGGCGACCCCGACTACAGCGAATACGGCGACTTAGATAACAACGATTGCAGCGAATACGACAACGGTCAAGGTCACGGCAATAACAATCGTTGAAGTTTCAGCAATGACGGCTACGGAAACCGCGGCGATAGAGATTAACGGCACCTTCGGACCCGACCCCAGCGGCATTTTTACTCGGGGTTCCGCGATCCGTAGGCGTATAATGCTCATCGAGATTAGCAACAGTTTTAAAAAACCTTTACGGCGCGCTGGTTCGAGCGTTCGTCGGTAAAGTGATCACGGCCGGTGTGCTTACTTGTTCAAGTCCGCTACTGACCGTGTATCCTCTTCCCGTCGCACCTGCTCAGGTCCGATACCGCCCGACGCGGCTGCTTATTCGAACCAGCTGCGCGGCCCGGAACACCCCTTGTTTCATATTTATGTGTACTTGTAATTAATAATCAATAAATCCTTATCATAAATACACATTTTTATATTTTATAAAGATCCGGGTGTCGGTAACCTTGATACACCGTTTCATTATCACGACTTGACTGTAATACTGACATTACAAATCTAGATAAAATTATTTCAGCCATGTTAATGTCGAAACATATTTAAACAATTCTAATTAAATATAATAAATAATTTTCAAATCATTTATTTATTTAATTATGTAAATATGTATATTATGTTTAAAAGTTTGAAAATAAGTAAAAAAGTAAAATATGTGAACATTTTCCATAAAATAGCTATATTAAGAACACGGTATGATGTAAACAAAATAAACAAAATACATTACAAAACATTAATTCAAAAATTATGATCAGATTTTATAACACTATAGTTTTTTAAATAGAAATATCATGCAATTATACTAGACACCTAATCATAAATTATTATTAAATAGGTAAAATTTGACACACCAATTTCAATGCTTCAACTCGACCACCATTGCATACGATTATCCTAAACTCTTCCCCAGTGATTACTTAAAATAAAAAGTTTTTGATATATTCTTACAACAAAAATAGTAAATAACATACACTAAACCATTTAAAATAAAAATACAAATTTTAACAAACAGTATTTATTAAAAAGAATAAGTAATAATTTTGTAGGTAGGTAAGTGATCTTACATAGAAAAATAATTATCAATATAGATTATATATGATGAATATATTTTATATTAGAGTCTACAGTGTAGAGTTTACAACACTGACCTAAAAAAAGGAAAACAGTTGCTTTGTTATTCTTTTTTTTAAAAAAAACTTCTCCGTGAACACCAATCATATGTGCATTCAAATGTGACTTGCGGATAAACGTCTTACGGCAGTATTCACACCAGAACTGTCGCGGCACACCATATTCATACTTAAGATGAACTTTTAGATTTGATTTTCGACATTTCCCTCTGTACTTACGACCACATAAATTTGGACACACGGCCGGATCAAAAAACACTGCTCCATTCAAAAGTTTTTCTATACTTCTCACTGGAAAAAAATTATTGTAATTAATTTAAAATTGCATACATATGTACAAAAAAAAAAAATTCTAATTTATGTACATCAAATGAATTTAAATATTGACTTAAGTATGACAATAATTCCATAAGTTTAAACTTAATTAACTCTATAATGCATTATGTCAATGAATGTTCAATATTATAACATTTAAGTGATTAATAAAAAAAATAATGAAACAATTATATTTTCAGTATCATATTATAGGTATTTTACACTTATATATACAAAAATGTAAAGAGGGCTGTGTGTTATTGCGTCCCGTAAAATAGTTGACAAGAATTTGCAAAACTATGGCAGATAAGTTGAGTCCCACATGCTCGGACGCAAGTAATCAATCATATTTATTGACCAGGTTGTGTGCGTTCCAAACGTTGATTTCGATTACAATGATTGTTGAGACTTGAGAACGTTGGAAATAAAAAATGAAGTATCAAAAAGTTATTGATGATGATAAACATTTTCAATCGTATTTCTACCATAATTTGTTATTGATATAATTTACAAATTAAAATAAACACCTTAAATTACATCCCATAGTGGAGGTGATATTTTAGAAATATACAAGCATACTTGCTTTAAACAATTTGTGGTTTTATTTTCTAATGTAAGCCATAAATTATTATTTTAATAATAAATTACAATAACATTTTTAGATTTATTTTAGTATAAAATTTAGTATAATTATAATTTATAGAATAGTTAACACATTTGTATAAATAAATGGTAAACACAATAAATATAGATATTCATTAAATATTATGAAAATCTCGCGATATATTATATAAATACAAATAAAATTTGTAGAAAAATTATATTATTAGGTATTAGTTTTCTTTTATCATGTAGGAATAATAACTAATCTGTCTATTTAATATAAAATAATTGCGAGACAATAAATCAGGATAAATTTTGATAGAACAATATTAATTAGATTTAAAAATTAATAGTATCTAAAATTCTAAAAGTAAATAGGTGAGTAATGTTGATACTATTAGATATTATCATATTTTTTCTTTAACATAATTTATTACAAGTAACAGTATTTTCAGAATATATTTTCAGTATTTACAATTAAATATATTGCTCGTTCAACACTTCTTGTTAATTATTATAAAATCGTACCTAGTTTATTACAGCATTTCAATACAACATGTTTAATACATTAAACACAAATATGTGTAAAATATTAATTAAAATTGAATAAATATTAAATATTATATTAAATAAATAACTAATAGATGCATATAAATATATGTTTTGTATTTAACAATATGCATTTTTAAGTTAAAAAACGAATATTTATGTATAGATTTAATTATTTATAATAAAGTTCTTTAAATTAATTTCAGCTATAATAATAATAATTAAATATTTATTATAAATAAGATTATGTAATATATTGGTATTGAAATAATATTACTTGTGGAGGCAAAAAAAGTAGTCTGTCCGTACTACCTACCAGTCATATCAAGACATCAACACCAATTAGTATAAATACGGGTTTAAATGTAATGAATATAAACAAGAATATCCAATAATAGGAAGATATATACATAGAACAATAAATGCTAAGAATCTGAAAATAAACTACAAAAAATGGTTAGGTTAGGTCACCACTCAGCACCAAACTTACCTTATTCCGTTACAATTTTTTACTTTTATTGTTTAACATCCTAGTTTTTATGATACCAAAACATAATCAATATTAATATAATTTATAATTTATTTATTCAAATCTAATGTTCATTTTCAACATTCTATCTCGCTAATGTATTTTATTCAATATTGCAGCCATTTGAAGGTATACTATTATTTTTAGAATGAGCCTGTTTACATTTGAATTTAATACACTTTGAAGTACTTACTTTAAAATTTAAAATTTGCATAGTCAACAAAAATAAATTAATATTTGTTATTCTTTAATACAACTTAAATATAGTACGACAGAAAACACAAATAATTTATAGGCAAAATGATAATATACAATAAAAAATGTAAGATACAAATTATTTTTATAATTACTATTTACGTATTTTTTAAAAAAATATATATATAATCAAATTTAATCATTGCGCATTTCCTGATTCACAATATTTTTTACAAAAAATTTACCTATTTAAAAGTAAATTAAGTACATTTCACATTTAAAATTACAAAAAAAAAATGATTTCATTAAATTACAGTTATACATTATTTTACATAAATTCTAAATAAATTTTACATCTTTTGAACTATAGATGTATTTTTGAATAAGTACTCAACTTTATCCCTTATTCCCACCGGCAAAATCCAAAAGTTGAAACTCCTATACTGGATAAAATAAAAGCATTGGGCAACTATAGTTAATAGGATTATGATAAATCATAGAATTCTATACCTAGGTATTTTTTGTATCAAATATATTAATGAACATTTTGATTGGGATAATATTTTGAAAAATAAAATCTACAATTTTAGACTTCATGATACAACAAATTATACAATTTAAAAATAAAACATTTCGAATAAAACTTTGATGGATAATTTAAAAAAAATGTGTTCATAATTATCATAACTATGATTGATAATCCTTTCCAATGACAATTTTGTGTTTGCATCCCATATGTGACTTAAGAGTGCACTTGTGCTTGAATGTCCGATTACATATATGGCATTTGAACATACATGGTAATCCACACTCATAAACTAAGTGATTTCTAAGATTTGTTCTACGCCACTTTCCTTTATAGCTCCGACCGCATTTACGTGGACAATAAGCTGGGTCATTTTGTACAAATTCGTTCATGCGAGCCAAAAATTCTAAAAACAAAATATTTTAAGATTTAAAAGAAGTGATATATAGAACAATTAATTTAAAAATGATCCATACAAAGCGCTAAGAATAAAAATAATAGTTCTACTAATATACTAGTTCTACTAGTATACCTATAAATGTATAGCACGCAGAGATTAATATAAACTATATATTGACCAATACATTATAATTTATAACAAACTATAATAAAATAAATTATACAATGAATGAATAATTTAATAAATAATACAAAAATTATGAAATGCCTATAAAATGCTATTATAAGAACATAGGCACTCCGTAAATGTTTCGAGTCATTACAATTAATAATTATAAAACATCGAACAGGTATCGTCTTTATTAAATATTTATATTTAAAATTTTATATTGAAATTGTATCACGCACTAGACCCATTTACATATCTTTAAATCTTTTTACGATAGATTATTATAAGAGCAATGTCCCAACAAGCAATAAAAAATATGTGTTTTGATGTGTCAAATTGTTCTTATCCACTAAATTCAAAAATCTAAATAATACAAATATTAGGAATAAATATTTTTAATTATTTTGTATAATATTATATACTAATATAGTAAGTATAGTATATTTCATAGTTAAATAAGTTGAGTAGGTACAAATCTATTAAGATAAATAAAAGACAATTAAGTTACTTCATAACAATTTTAACAGAAATTTGGACACCTAATAAAAATACTTACCATAATGGAATAAAGTAGGTAATATTAATACAGTGGTACTTTTATTTTTAGTGTAATCAAAATCTGATGGCAATTATTATTGAAATTAATAGATATTAGATATAAAATATTAAAAGCATGAAAAGTAATTCTATACTCCTATGTAAGCCTTTATTAGTCTACGTGACCTTTTCTGAGTTCTTCGTACGTTAAAACACAATATTGTATACCTATCATACATTATTCATATCGCCCGAACGATATGTTTATTATATATTTATTTGCGCGACAAAAATAATCATAATAACACTTAATATAGCATATTATTACAATTACAAATATTAAAAGAAAAAGAAACAACAATGCAAGATATAAATTATCTTTCGGACGATATAATATATTAACGTACGAAGAACGGAGAAAAAATTACGTAGACGAGCAAAGGCAGACTTATAATTATTATTTAAATAAACTTACTTTTGTCATAAAAAAGGTATTGAAAACCAAAACAAATCAAAGTTTAATTAGCCTTATTTCATACTATGTATAAATAAATTAAACAACTTCAACAACTATTAGTTATAAATACTTATTTATATGTTTACAGATACATACAAAAGTGTAATTTATAAATGAAATAAATATCATCAAACGCATAAACAACAATATTTTATTTTTATAAATGTTTCAGCTTTTAAACAACGACATTAAATCAAAACTGCAACATAAATGGTATAATATATAGATAATAGATACATGGATTACATAAATACTTAAAGAATAAGAACAATAAAATAGGGAATCCGGCAATAAGAATGAAGTTGATGATACAAGATATGACGTAGGAAGAACGAGAATTTATAAGGAGGAAGAAAATGAGGACGTTGGGAGAGGAGCTAATTTGGAAAGGATTAAGGAACAACGTGTAACGATGGGAAAAGGAGGGCAGATAATTATCTATGAATTCGTAATCAAGCCTTGTAAAGGTGGAGGGAGCATCAATATTATTAACAGCAATAAATATTTACCGAATCACAACAATTAGTTCTTTTCATTTTCTTTTCATCGCTTTTTTCTGATAGTATAAATAATTTTTTATTAGTTTTATTAATGATTAATAATTTTGTGGATGGCTGCTAGATGATACTGCATACTTTTTTTGTTAGTAAATCTTTTAAAACAGACCATACATTGGAACTGAGGTGGTTTGCCACATTCAAACAATAAATGACGTTTCAACGAGTGTTTACGACGCAATCCTTTATATGACCGACCGCAATTATTAGGACATTCCACGGGATCATTTACAGCCAATACTTTTAATTGATTAATAAAATTTTTCTCGAGTACTGAAAAAATACAAATCATTATAAAAAACAACAATTGAAAATAGAACAAGTAAAGCATAATTTTTCACGGGTTCACAATTAGTAAAAGGTGAAGCAATAAGATAAAAGTTAATGTGTCTACAAAACAAAACTTAAAAACAATTCGATAAGTCGGTTATTTTACTAATGTAGGAAATTCTCTTAAACAATACAAAGAGATGAAATAGCACAAAAAATATTGAAAAACTAAAAAGTTAATTATATACTTATTTTAGTTATTTAATTAAATTTCAATCATTTAACACATAAACTACAAACCTGACGAAAAATTTAACTATAAAATGTAATAATTGAAGTTTGGTTTGTATTCATGGTTTATTTAATTTTGTAACAAACCTAAAAACTTATTTACAAAACAGGAACATCAATTCAATTGACACCCAGAGAAAGAGTTATTTTCCCTCTCCTCCAACCTAATATTATAAATATAATTACAACACATTTAGAATATAATAAATTATACACTTGTTTATTTGATATAATATTTTATTAAATAAAAACATTTAAAATGGTTCGGTTTAACATATAACTAACATACTTTTTAAGAAATGTGCATATTAATTATCATTAGTTATTACTAGACCAGAAGATAATAAATCTATTTATTTAATTGAAAATGCTTTTATTTCCAAACAATGATGTTCATCAATAGTAACATCAAAAACGAATTTTAATCTAATGTTAGTTCTTATAAGTATATAGTATAATATATAAATATAAATAAATAAATAATATAATACCTAAAAATTGATGAATCGATATTTTATTATTCGAACAATAAATATTAACATTTATTTTTTTACACTAGGTAGTTTAAACATTTACATTTTTCAGGCCTCGTTGCGGATGAAACGTTCTACACAATAAGCTATTGAAGCTGTATTGAATATTTGTGGCTCCACTGTCTAAAAGCATCACACTCACGTCTCATCATCATTAATATCTAGTTAAATCACGTTTCAGCTCATATGTTCTGCCGCAGTTTCTTGGATCTAGGCATATATTTTCTGATTCAACTAACGAAATTCCCAATAAGAATTATTTATAGCCGTATACCATACCTATAGTTTAAATAATATCAAATCCACATAAAGTTGAATAATTTCCCTTAGAAATTCTTTTCACGCTGTCTTATAGGCATGATAATTACACTTCGAAAAAACTTAATCCTAAAATGAAAACACGAAATTATTATAAAATATTTAAGCATATTTTTATTTAAAACATTCTAAGTAAAATAAAAAACCGATTAAAAGAGTTTCAATATGTAAACTAAACCTTCTATATAGTATATCTACTATAAACTTAATATATTAATATAAAATCTTTGTAAGATTAACAGTTTTAAACATCAAAATAAATCTTACAAAATTTAGTTTTTGTCTTCCGCGCATTTTTAAACGTTTCAAAATCCAATTCTGAAACAATGTATATGCTCGTAGCACATACCGTCTTATTTCACTTTATTTATTGTAATATTCAAATATATTTTTAGTTATTGCTACTTTGTGACTTGTGAGTGATATAAAATAGGTACGTAAAATGTATCGAGCACTCATCGGTACATGTACATTACATAGTATTCAAATTCTAATGCACGCCTAAAAAAAAATTAGTATCTACAACAAAAACCTTAGGTTATTATAATATTTCCTATTTGGGATATATGCATACCTTCAGCAATGTGTTGAGTAGGATTTTGAGTCTGTTCAACTGTTCATAACAGCGATACTGTGTACCTATACATACTACACACATACACACAGCAGAAGATAGAACATTAACGTACACAGAACGTTATCTATCCTCAGTCCTCAGGCGTACTACGTGGATATCTACCCTATGTCTACGTTAGTTATAAGTTATAGGTAACTTATAAGTCGCGTCGTCGCGAGTGAAAAGATAAAACGAGGTAGCACAGTTATTACATGTAGCTAATGTATGTAGTAATGTTTATTTTGATTTGGTTACTTTTACATAAAAATAAAACAGCAGTATGTAAACATAAAACACAAAAACTATATATTTATATAACATTTTATGATTTCAATAACTAGTTTCAGTAAATATACTAAGATATCATATATCATACACAAAATTATTTAGCCGAATTAAATCATATTAAGACTATTTTGCTAAACTCCGATTTACAATATCTAACTCCCTTTATCTGGTGACATTTTATGAACAACTATAATATGTTTTTTTAAAGCACTATTATGGGCAAAACTTCTTGGGCAATACGTGCATTTGAATTGTCTCGGTACTCCACACTCATATTTAATATGTCGCCAACAATGATCTTTTCTTTTATAACTTCGGCCACATCCTCGTGGACAAAAGAATCGATCGACTGAAGTCGATAATATTATCCCTAATAAATAATAACAATAAATATACATTTTAAGTTCATAAAATATATAATAATTATAATCTGTAATCGATGAAAACAAATAATAAGCTAAAATTAATAATAATAATAGTGGCTTTAATAAAGCAACAAATCTACTAAAAATATTTAAAAAAATGTTTTAAGAGGTTTCGACAACAGAGCCCCCTGTGATTGGTGTATTGTATGGTAGGGTAAAAGTTAAAACAATCGTGTTGAAACTCGTGACTTAGAACAGTTGAGGAGAGGTGGTTTCTTCATCAAGACTGTAGTTCAGCCCGGAAAGTGAAACCACTGGCGATCTGTACCGGCGACTATGCATTAAAGCACAGCGGTCTAAAGACCTAATCCATTTAGTCATGACACCACAGTATAAATATTTTTTTATAAAATAGAGGAATTAAATAAATGACTTTAATAAAAATATTTAATTATAGTACTAATTACAAAAACATTTATTTTACAAAATCAATTTTTTTTTTTTGTATGAAAATGTATCAAATATTATAGTTTGTCCTGTAGACAAGACATACATGATGTTTTAGACCACTTTTATACACATAATCTTTTCCACAACGTAGGCATATAAATTGTTTAGGTACACCACATTCAAATTTTACATGGCGTTGCATATTGTCTCTTCTGCTATAGCTTCGACCACAAGAATTTGAGCAATAATATCGTATTGTATCTGAAATGTGCAAATTAATTGATTGGCATGCAAATAGTTAATAGCCCCTGAACAAATTATTCATAAAAGCAATTAAAAGCAAAATATATTTTCACATAATAGGTTTTATAAGTAGGTACTATGAAAAAAATTTTCAATTTTTAATATTTAGGAAATTCTTATGCATTGAAACCTAAGAAAATGATTTATATTATTTATTTAAATAAATATGAATAATGTATACTAAATACTAAATAATATTATATAGTACTATAGTAGCATTCAATATTTACAAATAAAGATACAATTATATCCAATAAAAGATTTCAACTTATTTTAAATCACAATTTAAAATCAAAATAATTTGTTTTTATAGTTAACATTTATGGTGAAACCTTTGTACTTCCAACTATTTATACTTAAAAGTGAATTTTATAATCTATCAGTACCATACTAATAAAAAGCTACTAACAAAAATAAGTACACTAACTGTTTAAAAACAAATATAAATTAAAACTTTTTGCGCAGATAACTGACTTGATATTAGTGCATTTTAAATTATTATTTTCATATTTCTGAATGTTACAGCTGGGTAACTTAATGCTTCATGTCTTCATATCTTTATATGTATTATGCATATACCATAACCAATATTTATGTATGTATTTAAATAAATATTAAAAACAGTTTTCATATTTATACTATCCGATTAATTGATTATAAATGTAGTACTTGGTGTACATTATGCACAAACATTAAATGTCTTTTGAGATGATTATTTCGAGCAAAACATTTGCTGCACTCTGGACATGAAAACTTCTTTGGAACACCACATTCTAACTTAAGGTGTCGATGTAAGTTGCTTCTTAAATTATAATTTCGTTCACAATTATGACAGTAATATCTGGTTCCAGTCCTTACGTTCTTTTCTATACAAAAAATTCATAATTCATACTCAAAATACAACATAAAACATAAAAAAAAAAAATATATTGAAATAAAAAACTATATAATAAGTACATATTTTAAATATTATTTATTTATTTTAAAAAAAAAAATAACAATGATTTACGTTTATACTGTTTATAGTCCCTTATAATTATCAACTGATATTACTAACAAATAATTCACATTGATGTACAAATTTTAAGTGGTTTTTAAGTGCATCACTTCGAGCATAAGATTTTTTACAGATCTCACACATAAATGTTTTCAAAACGCCACATTTGGTCTTCATATGACGAGTTAAATTATCTTTTCTTGTATAACTATGTCCGCATGTATAAGGACAAATATATCTTCGCTGCAACCCTAAAATAAGAAAACATTTATTAATACAAATATAATTATACTATAACATAAAATTAAAAAATTTAAAGCATATTAATTAAATAAAATAAAAATGTGTACCAACACTAATTAAATTTTCAATTGTATGGGAATTTTAAGTACACACGAAGTGTTAAAAACACTACTTTTACTAAGCATCATAAAAATAATAAAAAAAGTAATTAAAAAAATTTTTATTTTATCATGCTATTTTAGATCAATATAATTAATTAATATAATTCTCTATGTTTTAGATTCATATAGCTTGAGCCTTTGAGGTAACTTATAGTGATTGGCAACATCATGTCAATAATTCAATACAATACCAATATTTGAAATTGTATAGTAACTTATAGTTTTAAAGCTTAAACTTATAGTAATATTCCTATTGAAATATTTTAGCCTAATCTATTTTTATTGAATTATCAATCTTAACTTTTTTTATTTTAGAAGCAATAAATATTAAATGAAAATTATAATTTAGCTAATGAATATAATTTCATTAAAATGTATAAAAATGTATATCTTTAAAAGTAAATTATCAACTAAAATATAAAATATAATATTCAACATTTGTAATCAAAATAATGAATAATTTTAAATTTATACGTTGACATATTTTTTTTTTTTTTTGTTTTTACTTTCTACAGATAAAATAAAAACAGTCCTTTTTAGAACATAAATATCACTTTTTTCACACATGTTTTATTTTAAATTAAATATGCTATAACTAAATAAAATTTACAAGTTACAAATGAAAGTTTCACAAATTATTAAGTATTCATACAATTGTATTATTAATAACTAACAGTTAATCAGTAAAATTCAATAAGTTACTAACAAATTAACCAGCTGTCGTGTTATTTTTATTCTTATTATTCTAATATATAACTTATTATTACAAATTTTCTGTGTATTATTTATTGTAAATAAAGCAAATAAGTTTAATAGAAAACAGTTATTAAGATTAAAAAATCTAATAAATTGACTAACATTTAAGCAATGTCAATTTTTACCATTAAATAAGATAGCTTATGTATTAAAACTTTATTTAAATATTTCTTATTACTTATTAATTAAAAATCAAAGTTCTGTCAACTAAAACTTTATGTACACACAAGATATGTTTTTTTAGATTAGACTTTTGATAGCATAATTTATTGCAATATGGACATTTGAATTGAGGATCAACACCACATTCAAATCTCAAATGATAAGTTAAATGCGTTTTCCATTTATAGCTTCTACCGCACTTTCTAGGACATATAAGTCTATTCCCAGCTGGTCCAGCCAATAAAATTCCTCCTAATAACATTAAAAAGTTAATACTTTAGTAAAGTATGATTTAATAATATTTTTAAATAAAGCTATTTACAAAGATTAAACTTTGTCATGCTATGTTTTTATAAAAGTAAAATAATTTATGGTTCTTTATAAAGGAATAATAAAACTTAAAATATTAATTCAAATAACATTGAATAGTCACTAATATTAGTATACCTCAATCTTATGTAAAAGTCTTAGATATTTTCTTTTGTAATATAATATGTTACTTTCCATGGTGATTATAGTTTAACATAATAAATCATTAAATATTGGTCTTACAAATTAAAATAATGTCAGTAACACAAATATTATGGTAATTCAAAAATTATAACTATGAGAAGGGTTGGTGAGTAAAAACATCAAGTTAGAAGTAAAGCAAACCAGGGGAAGAGTCCTCAAGTTAAATACAAAAATATGTATGATTTATGTTTTTAATAAATTAAGTATTAAATATGTATAAATAAAACATTGGACTCCATTGAAAGTATACTCTTAATAATAGAAATCAAATTAATTAGACCTCCAGAGAATTAGGGATATTGTATGGGTAAACCCATTAACCCAGGTAACCCAGGTAAGGTTAAACCTTAACATAAAATATTATTAAAATAAAATAAAAGACTAATAGATTTATTGAGAAAATTATAAAATAAACCTGCTTTTTGACATTGATTAATAACAAAAAAAAAAAAGAAAAGTTGGTCAGATTATAGAAAAAACTTTTAAATTTTTATAGTAAGATATTTTATATCGTACAAAATAATTTTACATGTTTAAAATTAAATTAAAATTTTAAATGACTACTTATTACTAAAATTATGCCATACATTAAACTACCATACATCAGAAGTATAATAACAAATAATACAAATCATTTGGATTTCTTATTTTTAAGAAATAAACAAATTAGTTAACAATAGAACATTGGCTTCACATTAATACAAACAATATTTAAGTACTTTCTAATAATAAGTATTATAAATATATATATATATATATATATTATACAAACATGTTTGAATACATTATAATTATAAAATAATATATATATATATCTACAAGGTGATTTATTAAGCAAACTCACCCACTATTTTGGATGTAAAATTCTTCATTTTAAAACATTATCATTGTCATTAAGTAAAACTTTATGAACACATATAATATGTGATTTTAAAGAAAATTTCCGATTACACTTTTTATTACAATATGGACATTTGAATTTTGGTTCAACACCACATTCATATCTCAAATGATTGGATAAATGTTTTTTCCATTTATAGCTTCTACCGCACATTCTAGGACATGTAAATCTATATCCTGATCCAACAAATGAAATTCCACCTGAAAACATTTAAAAGTTGAAAATTTATTATAATAAGTATATTTAAATAATAATTATAAAAAGCAATTAATAAAAATTAAACATAATCATACTAAGTTTTTGTTATACATTAAAATAAAATAATTTATGGTTCGTTAATAAAATCTTAAATTTTAATATAATAATGTTAAATTATGATATTAGTACCTCTCTATATAATGAAAAACTCTTTAAATCTTAAATCATACATAAATATCTACAAATGAAACTGGGAAAAAGCACAATTTATTATTTTTCAGTCATAAATTGTATCATAATTAAAAATGTCTGTTTATATCATTAAATCATGTAGTGTTACAGAACTTATCAAGAGAATGAAAATGATTGAAAAGATACTTTAAATATATATTTTTTTTAATTCAATAATAAATACAAACAATTCTTAAGATTAGACAAAATATTACATAAATAATGTATTGACAGAACTATGCAATTATCCTACTCTTCCAAATTGAATAAATTAAAATAGAAAATAAGATGATCTGTAATGATCACTGATCAGATAATACAAAACAATTTTTTTAATTTTTACATATAGATATTTAATATTGGATAAACATTTTTAATAAAATTTTAATTGTGTGATAAATAAATTATTTATTTTTAGTAAAATTCTAGCATTTACTGAACCATCTATTATGTCAATGATTAAAAGAAAAGCGCTCTATAATTATTTACAATAGCGTAAACAAAATTCAATATACTGCTCTACAGGCCATCAATTACCAAAACAATTGAGATTAGATATAGTAGATATTATGTGAGATATACATTTGGGTTTATGAAGGTACATTTAGGTTAGGATTTATATTAAACATTGATAGATATAGTATCAACTATAAAATATACCTTTTTATTTATTAGTGCAAAGTGTCTTATAAACGCAGACTGATGTACGATGTACAAGTTTCAATTGTAACAAGCATTTAAAATAATTCAATTTTATTATAAGAAAAAATTTCAGCAGGGAGGGGGGAGTATCTGACCCTTAAATCTTCTGGCTATGGTCTAGATCATAAAAAATAATAGTACAAATTGTCTGGATTTCTTTTCTTTTTTTTTTATAATAAAACAAACTAGATAACTACAAAAACATTACTTATATACATTGTAATTTGTTAATACAAATATTTAGGTACTTACTAATAACAAGTACCACAAATATATATTATACATAAATATTTGAACACATTATAGTTTTTACTTACTATTACAAAACAATATATGAATACAATTTCTTTTCATTATTCTAAGTACCTAATTAATTATTTTAAACATTGTTAAAATATACTTTGTCAATTAAAATTTTATGAACTATAACAGCATGTTTTTTTAAAGTAGGCTTCTCATTAAAAGTTCTAGAACAATATGGACATTTGAATTTAGGATCAACACCACATACATATTTCAAATGATAATTTAAATGCTTTTTCCATTTATAGCTTCTACCACATTTTCTAGGACATATAAGTCTATTTCCTGGACCAACAGATGAAAATCCACCTAAAAACATTTAAAAGTTAAAATTTTATTATTATAAATATACTTGAACACTATTAATTAAAAAGACATTAACAAAGATTAAATGTATTCATGCACAATTTTGTGTTTTAATTTATACATATAATTACAAATAATACAGTAAATAATACTACACATTTATTTATTTATTTTTTTAAAATAAACAAATCAATTAACTATAGAACATACCTAGGTTATAGGTACATACTAATAATAAATACCACAAATATAAATTATGCAAGCATTATTGAATACATATTAGTTGTTAGTAACTACAAAACAATATATTATTATGATAACAATTTTATTTTATCATTCTAAGTATTAAATCATTTTAAGCCATTATAAAAGTATGTTTAGTTAGATAAAACTTGAGAAATTAGATTTCCATTTAAACTTTTTATTGCAATATGGACATTTTAATTTAGGATCAAGACCGTATATTTGAAATCATTATTTAAATGCTTTTGACATATAAAACTTCTACCGCAGTTTCTGGGAAATACAAGTTTACTGATTAATCCACATGAAAAAATGTCTAATAAAATTTAAAACCAAAATTACTTGAATCTATCAACTGATGTCCAAAAAAAAAAAAAAAAAATGAAAAAGTGATATAGTTTTGTCTTTACATTAAAAAGTTCAGTGGTAAATAAAATTATTCTATATATATCGAAACAAAAAAATTAAAATGGAATAGAATGTAATTAATATATTTGTTTAACTTTTATGAAAAATTAATACTTTTTTAACAAAATGCTATTCTTTATTCATAATACACAAACTTAACAAGATATAATTTAATTTCAAACATTATAGGTAGCATCACTATATAATACATGAAGTTTAATTAGTAAGTTATTGCATTGTCACCATTCATCTAAATGTTATGTGTAGTACAACATGGTCCATCAAATAAAATTTTGAATAAGATGATTTACCACAGTATAGATATTGGATTGTAGGAATAACATCATATTGATAACACTCATGTTGAAATAATATTTTGAGGTATCCATTACCTCATAAATTTATTCCATAAATCGTATCTACCACAATTTCTTGAGCATACAAATTTATTGCTTAGTCCAATTGATGAAAGTTCTATTTGAATTTTAAATTTGTTAGTTTAATTTATTGATTAATAATCAAACACTAAAGAACTTAATCATTAATTTTTTATAAGATATTGAATGTTTGAATAAGTAAGAATGTTTAGTTAGTCATAAAGATTTGCATTGACCAATATCTGTAGTTTAAAAGGAGAACTCTGGTAGAGATTTTGGCTAGACTAGAAGATTCTTCACCACAGCGAATGCTTAAGTGATAATATAATGCTCACAGAGATTTGATTTTTTAATATATAGAAATAAACTGGGTATATGAACTTTTTTAATTATAATAGAAGCTCTTCATGCCACACCCTCTCGAATACTTTTGATATATCTAGGATAGTTCAAAGTACAAGTGCAATAACACTATTTATTCCAGGTAAAAAGTAATGGCGTCTACGACTCTAAGCATTTGATATAACGTTGAGTAGGAATTTGGAAAACCAAGTTATTCAAGGAGTGTGGCGTTTTCATTCAGGTTTAATAGAATTTTTTAAGAATGAGTTTTTTTATATTTTAATTGATAGTAATAACATAATTAGTAGTAAAGAAGATTTTTAGAAATTAGTAAAGCAAATAACAAACTTGGTCTTCTTTGGTACATAATTATTATCATAAGCAGGCTCTAATAAGAGTATAATAATAAAAAGTGTTGAATGAATTCTAACCTGCAGTGAATTATATACTTTTTGAATTAAGCTTAACAATAATATGTCTTATTCCAAAAATATCCAAGACAAACTGTTTAAATCTAAGTTCAATAATAAAATACATTATTAGACAAATAAATGTTAATATATAAGATTTTAAATACTTAAATAAATACTTAACTAAAAACGGATATACATCATTTATAAAAACTTATGATTTATAATTAATAAAAAATGTATATATCTACTTAAAAATTATTACAATTAATGTATCTCATGGATTGAAAAATTTAGAATAAAAGTGCTAAACATTATATTCAACAATAATGTATATACTAACAAAATAATGAGATTTATTAATTCTTATGAAATAAAATTATTGAAGTAATTTTTTAGGAATTAGTTTTTGATAATATTTAACTAATAGGAGAAATTCTGAAAGTAGAATTAAATGGAACTTTGTGTATACATACAATATGTGTTTTAAGACTAGATTTCTGACTAAATAATTTACTGCAATAAGGGCATTTGAATTGAGGACAAACACCACATTCAAATTTTAAATGATAGTTCATGTGACCTTTCCTTTTATAATGACGACCACAACCATTAGGGCAAATATGACGGCTGTTCCTCAAAATATCAATGTGTAATACATCTGAAAATTCAAAATTATCCACAATCATAAGTTTTTATATTATAAAATATTATAATATAATATTTGCATAGGCATAGCGAGATCAAATATATTTGTACATAATACAAATTACATTTGCATACAAATGAATAAAATTAATTTAATGAAAGTATCTCATAATTTAAGAACAGTGATTTCCAAAGGGCTAAAATTCACTAAAAAGTCAAAAAGCTCTAAAATACATTCATTGATATTTGACACTTACTATTTATTTCACAATGAAGTTAACAAAAAAACATAATTTTCATTTTTCAGTTATAATAATCATTTTGATCTGAATTGATTAATTGTTGAATCCACAGTTGTATATTAAAATTGGATGACTAAAGATTTTAACTTCTTGCTAATTAATAACATAAGTCAGAATATTCATTAAATCATTAAGTAATGGGTTGAATAATGCTGTTATTATTTAAAAATTAATAAATATAAAAAATGCCAATGTTAACAATAAATAATACTTTTCATTCAAATATTATCATTTATTTGTATATCATATAATTTAAATAGTTCATACATTTTAAAAACTATTTTTTTAAACCTTTTCAAAGTTATAAAATAGTTAGTATATTTTACAAAAAATATTTATTATAAAAGTAAGAAAATAATAAGTTTTTAGTAGTATCCTGCATCCATACTAATATAAATAACAATATAACAAATATAAAATTATTTTGAATTATTAACAATGGTATTGAACATAATCTTTACTATAAAATAGTATGCTTAAAAAAAAATCACAAATTTTTTTGAAATAATTTATCATTAGAAATTAAAGTATCATCAAATGCAACTTTATGTACACATACAATATGAGTTTTTAGATTAGATTTTCGATTAGACATTTTATTACAATATGGACATCTAAATTGAGCTTGAACACCACATTCAAATTTCAAATGATAATTCATATGACCTTTTCTTTTGTAATGGCGACCACAGTTATTAGGACATAGATGACGGCTGTTTCTTAAAATATTGCTGTATAATACATCTGAAAATTCCAGTTGTTTTATGACTAAATTACAATATGAAGTATATTATAAAAAAGCTTTTTATTTGAAACTTAATTTTATCTCTTTGCATTTAACAGTTTTATAAATAAAAAAAACTAATTATCAATACAATATCAATTAATTAAAATTTTGTAGGTATTTAATTATTAATATCTTCATACTCGGTTAATTTAATAGCTATTTATTTATAATAAAGCATTAACATTATTTTTATTATAAACTAACAAGTTATTTCTAACTTCAATGCAAGTAAATGGTGTTTTGTTATTACTTATTTTTACTTTAAATATAACAACTATTAAATTTTAAAAAATATTATCAGTTTAATGATGCAATTAACCTAAAAATTTGTTTATTTTTAATAAAGTAAGTGTATTTTTTCAATTTTTAAAATTATAATAAAATTAGAAAATGGTTATAGGAACAAAGATTTAAATAATCATTAAATACAGAAATATAAACACAAATATTTTTTATACTTTAATTTTTTTTATTATTTGGTTATAATACAAAATATGTTAATTGAAACAACAATAATTATTATTTTAATTAAAATTATAATATGAGCGTAGATTATATAGTGTGTAGTACAAGAATAAAGTTTTTAGTGTATATTATTTCAAAAATCAATACAGAAATTATATTTCAAATTGTTTCTGTATTGCAAAAATTTCATTATGATAATTTTCATTAAAGACTATTTTATACTTAACCCTGTATTTTTCAATTATACTTTCAGCCATAAAAAAAAATTATTCACAATCTATGTGAAGCCATATCATCAGAAAACTACTTTTAATGCAAAACAAATCAAACTACATAATTTATATACTATTCTCATATTTTTTAAGTAACACGTGAATATCAAAAGAACAATAAGTGCAAATAAAATGTAATTACTGTTTTACAAAAAATCAATAATAACTTTTATTTTATAAGAATTGAATGATAATAATTAAAAACAAAAAAAAAACACGAGTTATATACAACAAGTATATGCATATAAAAGTATCTATACTAGTAATTGACAATAATTTCAATGTTTTATTTATATTAAAAAATATTCAAGTCTCTTGTCCTACAGTGGACATTTTTCCTATGTCTAAGAAGCTTGTCTTTTCTTGAAAATTCTTTAGGACATTCTGGACATAAGAACTGTGGTTTTTTACCACATTCAAAATCTAAATGTCTACGAAGCCCACCTTTGTACTTATAGCTTTGACCACAATTTGGACAATGATGTCGTTCAGCAATCAAACGTTTCTTTACTTCAATCTCAACCATCTGGTTTAGCCACAAATCTATAAAAAAATAATGTTTTAAACATTAGTTTAGTATAAAATGTTAATATGATTTTATTTAGCTTTAGCTTTTATCAAACTACTCTAAACTACTTTGTACAAATTTTCAAAATAATCTCAAACTCTTTTTGATTTATAATTTTCAAATCTATTAATATATATTAAATAATTAAGTTATTAAGATAATATACATTACTAGAATTTTAGTGAATAATGATATCAAGATACTAACAATCATTTTAATTAACAACACTCAAACTTAACACCTTATATCTATCATTACCATGCACAACATAGCCCATTGATAATATTCTAAACAAAAAAATATCTGCAAATTTTATTTTTTTTTTTAATTTTTATTAAGAATATACAGAATCTGTACAATTATGCACAATAAGTATATGCGAGCAATTTAAAAAGGTCGTGATTAAAGGAGCCACCCATTAGAAAATCTAGATTATAAATACTATAAAATACCAGATAATATAGTACCTAATTTAAAACAAATTTTCATTCATTTGGTGAATAAATATAATGTCTTTTCAAATTATTTTTAAGAAAAGTGATTAAAGGTAGTATGCATAAAAGTGGATATTTTCAGCATTCCATTTTCAAATATTTGAATTCATACTTATAATTTTGGCCACAAATACTGTAAATCTGTGAATATTAAAATGGATATTGAAATATCTAATTTGTCCAATTACCATTAATTAGGTAATAATAAATACATTAGTTAATAGAATTTGAATTTTAAGGTAAATTAGTTATACTTATGATTAATTATTATTATTGAACATAACAAATATAAAATAATAATAATTCAAACACAATTATTATTAGGTAAATTTTTATTGTGTAGTTTCAATAGTAGCAAATTATATTATTTGGATATAATCTCCATTTTAACTAACCATAGAAATACATACAACAATTATAAAACAAAAATAAAACAAGTTATAATTTACATTTACATAATATGGTAATGCTGTAATACTGAGAAAAATAAAATACTAATTTAAAACATATAAGTATATTTACCATACATATTATACAATTCGCATTTTAATACAAGTTTAGTGAAAATAAGGGGATGAGAGCTACTTATGATACGTATACCTATAGCAGCATAGAACAAATATATATTTTTTCATACAATATTAAAGATAGCTTGAAAAGAAAATAACTAGTTTTAATCAACATTATAATATTTATGACAAAATTTAGAAGGTGGTGTATAAGTCTGGATGCTGTCTAAATAAATGAACCTTTAAACTAGCGTTCTGAGTATAAGCCTTTGGACAAAACTGACATTTAAATTGAGGCTCAACTCCACATTCATTTTTCTTGTGTCTTAACAAATTTGTACGATGTTTATACTTCTTGCCGCATCCATTTGCACAAACAAACCACGCCAAACCTGAAAATTGTAAACTTATGTAATAAATATAATAATTTTTATTTGCCTAATGTAAATTTTAGTTAAAATATTTTTAAATTATGTCAATAAAACCATTTTGATTCAACATTTTTGAAGCATATTGAATGGATTAGTTATACAGCAAAACAAATATCAGCTAAGAAATATACTAACTAAACACAAAGGTTGGTTGTAAGCATTTATGAAATCAAAGGCCTTAAAACAAGCTAATTTTACATTAGTCTATGTTTAATTTGAAAGCAATGATAAATCATAGAATTTAGTATACAAATTCTTAAAGGTGTTTGGTTTATCATCAAATAAATAGAATGAATATCAAATTATTAGCAGTACATAAAACCAAAAAAAAAAAAAAAAACAATTTTATTATATATAATAAAAAAGGCATGCATAAAATTCAAATTTTAATTTCCAGAACTATTTTATTAAACTATTAAGTCTAAAGAATTAACAATCAATTTCATAGTGATAAAAATGTTTTCTTATGTATAAACAAATAAGTACTTAAAATGTAAAAATATTTTTCGATTCCTAAATTTATACATCATATAATAATTCAAAATTCTAAAATGAGACCATTTTTTTAATAAAACGATGTATCCATGACTTATATTCGTATATCATAAGTTTATTATAAAAATACATTTTATAGGGGTCTATATGCTTTTTCGTTTATTAGAATAGAATAATATGAAAATTCATATTCAAGTACATAAAATGGAAATATATTTGAATACATTTTTTTTATTAGAAATAACTAATTCAAATAATTAAATACAAAAAATAAATAAATTTTACTATACCTAATTTTTTTTTTTTTTTGAGTACATGATCAATAAAAATTATGAGATATTTTATTAATTATTAATTAATAATTATTGTGGTATGAATAACAAAATTAACTTAAAAATAAAATGAAGAAAATAAAATAAGTTAGTATTAATCAAAAAATTATAAATTACAATAAAAATTAAAATATATTTTAACAAAAACATAAATCAAAAAAAAACTACAAATTAATCTTTGAGTTAAATGTTCTGGTCTTGCAAACTAACTAATATTAACAAAAAAAAATAAAAATTTAAACCAATAATTATATTATGAGAACACATTCTGAAATGTTGAAATGTGAACTGAGCCAATAAAATAAAAAATAAATATTCAGTCAATATATTAAGTTTGAAGGATTATTACAACATAATTTGTTAAAATTATTAAAAAAATTTGTCATTCATTTTACTAGTTTGATTTTACAGTTATGTCCAAATTATAGTTAGTAAGTTAATAATTTTAAAACTCTTAGTATCATTATTGTGTTTATGCTACAATATTATTGTTATACGAAATACAAAATATAAAAATTTAAAAATATTACTATTCCAATAAAATATTGCTATAGAGCCAAAAATGATTTTAACTGATGATATTGAGTGTATTGTGTATAATCTACAGCTATTGTAAATACCTAAATATTGAAATATTTCTACTATTATAAATACTTATGAAATCCAAAAATTATATTTGTTAAGTACAATTGTTTGTAGGTAACTAGAATTGAGTTATCTCAAAAGTATTGCACAAATTTACTACTACAGAGAAATTAAATCAACCAAAAAAGAATTTGACACCGTTAATATAGATGATATACCTGTCAATTACGTATTCTTTGTCAAAGTAAACTGAACCCCACACCTACATTGTTGGCTGTATGAATGATAGAAATTGATTAAAAATTCAAAAATACAACTTCATTTTAACATTTTTTTAATAATTAATTAAAAATTACAAAAAAATTATGTTAAAACCTCATTACCTTAGTGATAATATATTTAAGTCTAGTTTAGTATAAAATACAACATAAATTGATTTTTACATATCAGAAAATATATATGAAAATAATGTTAAATAAATTAAAATAAATATTTTTATTTGTAAAAATTGTCATAATAATCAGAAGAATCAAAATAATTCCATATATTAACTGTATAATAATTTGAAGAATATATTATTCATATAAATTCATATAATTATACACTATTATTATTAATTAGCAGCATTTGTTTGTAATTGTCCAACACAACAAAAATAATTTATTTAATTGACATAAATTAACTTTAATTTAAGGTACACTAGAAAAACTGATCTTGTACAATAAGTATTATTGTATAATAAATAAAATAAATAGATCAGAATATGATTGAGTATAAATTTTACACAATTATGCAAATAATATTATCATTCACCTAGACCAGAATATAGTTTTCAGAAAGTATTGTATATTTTTCTATCATTGGATGTATTGAAACTCACTTAACCAGAAATTGCTATCTGTCAAATCTAAAATTAGAAACCTATATTTGCAGTTTTAAATTTATTTATTTTTCCTAATAATATTTTGAGATCCAAATTTTTTTACTTAAATTATATATTAATCAACATATATTGCATTATGTTTTCGAACTACATGCAGTCTCAATTTTGATTTATTAATATATTTCATTTCACAATGATTGCATTGATATTGTAATGGTATTCCACATTCATGTCTAAAATGATATCCCATATCTCTTTTATTTTTATAATGGCGTCCACATTTATTCAAACAGTAATAACGACCATTTATTGGCTTAACATGAGCTGTAGAGAAGTAACCTATAAAATAAATGAATGGTTACATTAATTGTACATACTGTTAAAATTAAAAATTATTCATATAAAAGCAATACATAGATAGATTCCATCACTCTGTTCAGAATCTAAAATCCACCACCTAAAATGTATTATAAAAGCATGGAGGTAAATATTTAAAACCACAAGAGCAAGAAATAAGAAACACTATATGATAAGAAAATGGTATTCATAACCCTTAAGACCGAAAACATTTTCATAATTATATTTACAAATTTCTTTTATAACTTATCCACATTTCCCTAAAGTATAAAAAATATTGTTTTCAATAGATAATATGTGACCTTCACAATTGTGCAAGACAGGTCCGAACAGTGTAAAATAAACATAACATTGAAAAAAATAAAATAAGTTAAACACTTATAATCATGTCTTATAATAATTTATTGCATACAAATTTTAAATGGAAATATAAAATAAAATAATTATGCCGTTACAATAAGACTGACTGGTAAGACTGGTTAAATACTCCTAAGTGTACTATTTTAAAAGATAAAATAACAAAAGTGTAAATTAAAAAATATATTATTAATTCCTCTGCTCCCAGTTCAAAACCAGATTATACCAAAATATTAATTTGTAAAAGTAAATGCACTTATAAGTTATAAATATTATAGTAATAAAATTACATTTGTATTCTATGCATGAAAAATCAATACATATATCTACCGAAAAATTTTATATCTATGCCATTACCTGCATACACACTTCAAATACTATTAAATATAATTTATTTTAATTCATATTATTTATCTATAATTTGGTTTAATTATAAAATAGCATGATTCAATAATCAAATCTGAATAAATATGAATTACGAGCCATTCATTTTAATCTAAAATCATAAAATAAAATATATCTATAAATAGTTTAAATATGAACCTCAGCTACTCATTAGTCAGTTTTAAATTAATAAATTTGATTTAAAATTCAAATTAATATAAGTTTTATGATAATATAGTAAATTCAAAATATTTAAAAAAATTTATATTAGAACTAGAAACAAAACCCAACAGTAAAACCAGGAATATAATTTAAATATAATATATTTTTTATACCAATTTGGTAATAGGGGTGATTAATGAATAATTTATACATTATATAATATTATTAATGAAAATGAAGTTGAATGAAAATTCAGTACTTACATTTTAAGATCATATTTTATCAAATATCAATTTATATCAATATTATATGATATAATTTAATTCAAATTTAGACTTTTTGAGTTCAAAATTGTAACCAAATTGTATAATTAATATTGTACTTCAAAAAACAAAGACATAAATATTATATAAATATTGAAGAATCAAATTTACTATATAAAAAAAAGTCATCAAAATCTATATATTGTATATCATTTTAACAATCAATTTCAAATTATACTCATTGATAAATACTTAATAAACAGAATATTTGTTCACTAAAATGTGTTTATGTATAAGTATCATATGTTTTTATTAGTATAATACCTTTTTAGGATATGACAGGACATTGCAATTTGAAGGTACACATTCATTGGTATAATTTAAAGTAGACTTTTTTCCACACTCAGCTTTTGGACAATAATATCTTCAATGTTCTAAAAATAATAGTTTAAACTATAAATATATTAAATATTCATTTCTTTAGTTCTTTTTGGTACCAACAAAAAAAAAAAAAAAAACATATAAGGGAAATTAAAATTATTAATTTACTTAAATTTGGGAGTTTTATTTTTTTCTTGTCACATGTTTCAAAAATTCAATATAGTTAACATATTATTGTTTTTTCATCAGCGATATTATTAAATATTAAAATGGATGTAACTACTTTTGAGCAACCACAGTTTATTCTAAGATACTTTATATATAAATTTAAATATATAAAGTTAAAATCATTATTTTACCAGTCTTAAAAAACATGAAATATCATAGTTTAATGTGTTATTTAATTAATTGATTATTTGCTTAATTGATGGCTCATGGTAAAAACACTAAAAACATAGACTACAAAGGCATATTTCAATACAACATTTTATTTAAATACAATATTATTCATAATGTTCGTTATTTAAAATTACAATTTATTATTATGAAGAAAAATAATAATAGGTAACTAGTTAATACTAAAATTATCACAATAATATTGCATATTACCATGTATGCCATGCTTTGCTGAATGTTTAAAACATTAATTTTTAAATAAAACTCATTCATAGAGTAGTGTAACAATTTCATTAACTTGTACATTAATATTAGTATTAATGAAAATGTGTGAATTAGTACGGATTAGTTTTTATTCAGTTTTCTGTCTACTATTGAATAATAGCATTTTCAATTTGTAATAAAAATTCAAATTGACTATAGTAATAGATTAATAAATTATAATCAATGGCAATAAGTATATAAAAATTTTAAATTTGAAAAAAATCCAAATATTTAGATAAATTATAACCACAGAGCCAATAATTTATTTTAAAAATAAATTACTTGCCATACCTACCTATAAATATGTTTTATTATATTACAATAAAACTTAAGCACCAACTATCTTTAATTTACGATATAATTGCAGGGTTTTTTTTATAATAATTTACTATTTAAAAATATATTAGATTATTTTTATAACAATAACATCTAAAGAAAAATATATTTCAAAATGAAAAATATTAATATTATATCACAATTGAATGATAACCTTATAAATTCTAGATAACAGCAAATATACTTATGTATTAAAATAAGTAATAACAATCAGTTTACAGAGAAATAGTTATAAGAATAATATTTATTCCATTCTTATTCTTTTAGGTAAATAAAAATAAATTGCTTTTTACTAATTTACATTAATTAACTTAATATTTCAATTTCATTATAAAAATCAAAATTATAAACAGACATTTTAATGTTTTTAAATTAATGCACTAAGAAATAAACTTTATAAAACCAAACAACTAAAATTTTTGCTTTGTAAGTTAGTAGTTTCAATTAAATAATATATAAAATATAAATAATTTGAAATAAATGTTAGTAAATTGAAATAGGAAATGTTACCTACTATCAACATACATTTATCAAATCGATTTTGGCATACATTTAACTTCAGTAGTTGCCGCTAATAAGACTCACTTTGGAATAACTGAATGGGTCAATAAATCAAGACTCCCGAAAACAGATAAAAATAGAATTGTGTTTCTCTAAAATGTAACTAAATATTAAATATTTACTGGGGTTAATATGGGTAGTAATGATAAATATGGTAGTTTACTGGAGTAGTAATACAATGACATGTGTGTGTAATAAATGAGTAGTAAATGACGTGTATGTCCAATAGAAGTACCTAATAAAATAATAAATAGATTAAATAGATTAGTTTTAACTTTTTAATTTTATAACACCTATCTAATTTTTCGAAAGAAATCCATTCAATAAATAAAAAATAATAAAATAATAAATAATTATGTAATTGTCTTATAAAAGATTTATTTTTCTATGGGTAAAATAAAATACACATGAAACTCAGGACTGTCCATTTCCAATTCAATAGGCAAAAGAGTCAATTAACATTGAATTCAATAAGCGGCAACTAATGTTTATGTTATTAATTATATAAATTCAAACTTAAAAATTTAAAAAAATATTGTAAAACTCATCTGTCGTATTTTTCTAAAGAACATATTTTCCGGGACAAATATATTGATGTTTTTGTAATGTACTCTTCCTGAACATAAGTTTTTCACAATATTTACATTTATATTTTGGCTCAACACCACATTCATCTTTAATATGCCTCCGTAAGCTTCTTTTATTTTTGTAACTACGACTACAGAATTCATTTGGGCAATAAAAGCGATCTGTAACACAATAAAATGGTGTTAAATTAATGTAATATAATCGTATTTAAAATAATATATATTGTCCTTATACTATAAATGACCGTATTTAATTAATTAATTAATGTTCTAAAGCCCAAGCAAAATAGAAGAGCACAATGTTACTTTTTAATTGTTTTGTATATTAAACGCTAAACTTAAATCTGTTAAGATATTAACTTAAATAAAATGTTTTAAAAAAGTCAAATCAAAAGTCAAATGTACTTATATATTTTTGTATTTAAATATAAAATAAAAATTTTTTTTAAAAATGTTATCCCAGATAAAGTGATTTTTTAAGCATGCTCGCTTCTTTTTATGCTTAAATGAAGATTTCTTTCACATTGTGATAACTGGAAAATATATGTAAATAATATAATGTGTACCTATATAACCTAACCTAGGCCAGTACCTACTTTTGGAATTATTCAAATTTAAAATAGCGTATGAAAATTGTAGAATAATCCGTATCGAATTAGTTCAAAACTGCTTTAAAACCATTTTGTGATAATAAAAAACTGTAATTTAAGTTTTGAATCATTCTGAAATAGTTCGATATAGCGCTAGAAAAACTTAAAAAGTTATACCCATAGGCGGACATCGAGGGGGGGGTAGCACCCCTAAATAATTTAATGGGAGGGCCGTGTTTGCGCCTAAATACCGGAAATGCGCCTATATGCAAAAACCTCGATTGCCCTTAATAAAATTAAAATACGTTAAATACTTATTTGCGCCTAGTTAGGTTACAAATAAATAAATTTGGCAATATCGCAGTAAAACTTAAATTTCTCGTCCCACTTTTTTCAGAATAAAATTTATTGAATTATTCTGGTGTGGTTAAAAATTTGTCTTTACTGTTCTGTTGTATAGTTGTTATTTCTTATGTAGGCACCTATTATATTTTACTTATGGAGGCAACTATTTTATTTTTAATAAAATAAAATTTAAACTTTTCGTGTTACTTTGATTTTGTTATTTATATTTTTATGAAGATAATTGTTGATGTTGATGTATCTCTTAATTCATTGATAACCTGGTGTTTTTTTATAATTGCTTTATTTTTATTTGTTTTATTGCTGTTTTAGCAAGATTTATTTTTAAATATGTATCTGTTTGAAATTCTATTAGAACTTCCACAAATTTTATGATTGATGGATGAGCGTTAAAAAAATATGACTGATATAGAAATTAAATTTTCCAATATTTCACAGTGAAAATAGTTGGGAAAACGTTGTTGCCAAATTTATTGATTTGTAACGTAATGGACGCAAACAAGTATTTTAACGTATTTTAAGCGCAATCGAGGTTTTTGCGTATAGGCGCAAACACAGTCCACCCAATTTAATAGCCCCCCAAAATTGAAACTTTATTTGAAATGTTATTTTGTTGTTTTTATAATTATAATTTTACATTGGATTATTATAACCCCCTAAAAATTCAACCAAATGTTCGCCTATTGTTATACCAATCAAAAAAATTATACTAGGTGTTCGGAAATAAATTTGAACACCTCCAAAAATACAGATCCAAATATTGATCATAGATGTATATAATATGTATACATTCAAATACTTCAAGGAAAATTATTTACGTAAAACAAAAAAAATTCCCATTAGAAAAAACAACTTGATACAGCAATACCTGTACAAAATCAATGTATTGGAAAACATAGTAATAAATAGCAAACAATTATATTCTATAAATCAGAGTCTGAAAAATGTAAATTTTAACCATGAAAAAAAAGATTAGCATGCTTCGAAAACCGCCAAATGACCAATATTACATCATAAGTTTCAATTGGACGAATAACCCGAAATAAAATATAAATTTCTTCAAAAGAAAATTAAAAAATCCGAGGGAAATATAATTTAATAATAATAGTACATATCTTCACTAACATAATATACCACCTGTACTTTATAAATTTTTTTATGCAGTTATATCTATGTACCTGATTATTGAAGTAGTTAGAAAATTGTGTTCAGTATTAAATAACACAAAAAAACTAATATGCTACTTATGTTACTCTTGTATACGATATTAATAATGATTTTTTTCTTTTTTCGTTTTTTTGACTACATTTCTAATATTAGAAACCAATAAAATTTCATCATGTATAAAGATAAATCAATAAGTAAATTTAACATCAGATTAAAAACAGAAAATGTAATAAAATAACAGTATACATACACTTATAAGTCGATAGATAAACACAAATTTAAAAATGAAAATCAATAAAATGCTGTTAATTACATAAATAGTAAGTAATTAATCATAAAAATAATAACTATAGTTAACAATTTATAATTTTATATTACACATAGGTATTTATAATATACTATCATTGAATTATTATAAAAAAAAAAAAATGTATAATTATTAACAGCAGTAACATCCAACTTAAAATAATACTTGATGAATTAGCATCATATGTCTATTTTTATGTTGTTTGTGGGCAAATTTTTTGTAACAAACATCACAAGCAAATTTAGGATCGACCCCGCATTCATAATTTTGGTGTTGACGCAAATTTCTTTTGTGCTTATAAGTCCTAGAGCATCTGGGACACTTGTAGACATGCACAAAAACTAAAAAATAAAACAACAGTAGATAATGTATTCATAAAATTCGTAATTTTAACGCACAAATAAATAAAAGAAAGAAATTTAAAAATAAATAGAAGTAGTTGTATTAGCAGAAATAGAGTGAATTATGGAGGTGGAAATTTCTGAAAGTAGGTAACAAATAATTTTTAACTACTTATGTTATTATTTATCGCAGATATATTGTACCATAAATAATATGAATAATCAAAAACATGTTTCATGCAATACCTGTTGCCAATAATAAATGTTGCGTTAAATTTATTAAGAGTTTAAAATATTTAATAGACAAAATAATTCTAATAATATTACATTACTAAAAAAAAGATGTTCTTGTTATTATTACATAAAATGTATCTTCAAAATATACGGTCGTGCTCAAGGAGGAGATTAAATGCGACGTTAAAGGTGAAATATTAAAGGAATAATTCTTATATTAATTAAAATAATCCATTTTGAGATCGATATTTTGTTTATTAAAGATTTTTGAATTATTTGAATTAAAAACTCACGTTTGAAAGATTTAATATGAGAAAATGATAAAATAAGTTCCAATTTAAATTGAAATTCTATTAAATATTTACTTACTAATCAAACACAAAATTATGCTCTACATGAATACAAATCGGCCAAAGATTTTATAATTTATAATATATTGGTATGAATTTGTTCTTTAACGGTATCTACAAAGTTTAACACGTTATAAGAACACATGTATTTTTATATAAAGAGTAAAATAATAAATCAAAGTTCTGTTTTACTTTGTTTCTATATAATTCCATATTAAAAGTTTTAACGATTCATCCCTCTAATAATCAAAACACCAAACGATTTTTAACAACATTTATTTTTGGCGTGTTATCAATACTATAAATTTTTTAATTTAAAAAAAAAATACAAAATTAGCCAAACAATGTAGGTACCTTAATAGGAACAGTCATACAAAGCTAAGTATGTAAGCATTCGTACGGACATTATTAAAACCTTTAATTTTTAAATAAATAATACATGAAATTTATATTGAAAAAATGTATTCTTGCTCAAAACTTACAAATTTACAATAGTTAACTTAATCCAAAAATGTAAGATTGTATTGTAACAGTACGAACCTTGTTGTAAAAATTCAAATTACAGTAAAACCTCGTTGATGCTCCAGTTTAATACACGATCCCATTTTATCATAAATACATGGATTTTTTCCGGTCCCTAATATAAGTTCATCATTTAAAAATGAAAATACACGTTTAAATAGCTCCCGCATAATACGGGTTTGATCTTCCTTTCCTGGCACCTTGAATAAATCCCTTCAATGCGCCAATAAATAATGTGTAGAAACATGACGTGGTCCGTGTAGTGGCAAACGCAAAACAGTAAACTATAATTAGTACTGAAAAGTTACGATAAAAAATTGGTGATTTCAATAGATAACAAATTTTCCGAATTTTTAAGAGTGAGAGGGTTGATAATAAGATCTAACAAATCACCAAAATCTTGAACGAATTTCCACAGACCTAATGACTTGGACGGTTTAGAATGAAGCACGGGATTGTCTATCGTAAAATTTATAAGGAAGCTTTTCTAACCGTAAAGAGACTATTCTAACATATTTTTTGATTAGACTATTTGTATTAATTCATAATTGAGTGCAAATAAATAGAGTATAATAACATTAATAATCATGAATGGAATATTGTATCATAAATAACGTTATGACTTTTCTACCTAATTTATTCTGTCTACAATTCCACTTAAAACGTTTTACATTAAATTTGATCCGTGGTATTAGGTATAGGATCCCACATAAAAATATTAATGAGCGTATTACTGCATTTACGAGATCCTAATTAAACAATTTTATGAATATTTTTTTATTTATATAAAATAATATTTACAATCTGTACATAACAAAAATACAAATAATAAATAGGTTCACATGATGAAAAAAAATTACTTGAAGACAATGAATAGAGAAGCTATGCTATAATACTTAATACACGATTTTATTATTTCCTCTTTCAGAACGCTTTAACGAGGTTATATTGAACATTTATATATTATATTAAAATTAAATTATATAAGAACTTATGATCTAATAGTTTCCTGTAACTACTAATGTTGGTGCTTTTACACTAAATTTTGTATATCTATATTATAATACTTCCGACCTATCATAGTTTAAAGATTTTGCATGTATATTTAACTTTACGAAATACCTACCAAAACCTATAACATTTAATTTTGTAAAACTAAAATTTTTTCAAAATTCATATTTAAATTGAATTTTTAATGACAATTTTATCAGTTCGAACAAATACATGAAATTTTCATCAAAAACGATAATATTCAAATCAATATACAAAAAGTAATCTCATTTATTCGAGCAGGAAAATATTTGAAACTGATAAAAATAAATCATACTTAAAATATATCATTAAACAGTCAAACGAGACAGTCTTTACATTTGAAAGAACGATAAATATATTCTCTTCTTAATAATTATAATTCTATACAATTAAAATTAATAGTTTTAATAAGATAAAATTATAAATCTTGAACAATAATAAAATACATATAAATAATATGTGTGCGAGGGAGAGGCTATTTGTATGTATAACAATATATATAACAACAGGATAAAAGACCATATTTTTAACAATGACTATATTTTTTTATACTTAAATTATGTAAAAATTTAACAAATTAATCAAAACATACACGAATTTTTAAACAAAGTTATTTTTAATTAGTTTCTAAGTTAATGGTTAAAAATATCTTTGGCAAATTATAAATTTGGTTTATGATAATAACAACTAAGTGAAATCAATATATTGAGGTACATGAATTTTACACAGCACTTTGATAACTGACTTCTAAATTTAAGTCTCCTTCATTTCTGGATTCCTATACATAAAAATATAAATTCTCAAATATATAAAATGCAATATTAAAAAAAAAAAATTTTAGTAAAATAAACACTAAATACCGAGCGCTTATTGATCAATTCTTCAAGAGCATTTCTATGTATATCAACAACATGCCTGCTTAGATTAGACCTTTGAGAGAATCTCCGACCACAAAAGCTACAGCCAAATTTTGGGGTGACCCCACATTCTAATTTCGAATGCCTTTGAAGGCTTCCTCTGTGCATGTAAGTTTTTCCACATTTATTACATGTATACTCGTGTCCGTTGAATACATAATCTAAAAATTATAATATCTTATATTGTAATATTCAATATCAGAAGTATAAGTTAGAACTTTAAAATAAATAAAGCCAAATTATAATTTATATTTTAAATATTCTTATGTAGGTTGTAGGAATACAAAATTATAATAATAACTAAATTAGAGCATAACATTAAATAGCATAGGAACAAAATAATATTTCATAGGTATTTTATTGTTATCCAATAATAATTCAGTCAGTTGTTATGTAAATTTAATTCAATATGTAAGTTAATAATAAAAACTTATTTCAGAGGTAAATAAGGTTATTTTAAATCAACTATTTTTTAACATACATTTTTAGATTTAATTATATAGTTGTGCAGATTAATATAAATATAAGATCTAATGTTCCATTTCTCCTTTAACATAAAAATATGATAAAATATAAGAGAAAACCAATATTCAATCAATATGCTTGAATTTAATTTTAACATAAACAAATAAAATGTATAAAAGAAGTAAGATACCTAACCAGAAAGATACTGGTTTCAAGTAAAAATTCTGAAAAAATTATCAGAAATTATATAAAAGGATAAAAAATAATAACCCTTAAAAATGTTAATTATAAAAATGATATTTCACTATAAAAATATGAGTCCAATTATTAGTATAGTTATATATATATATATAGAAATTATTTGCTTAAGTATTTTTGACAGATGAAGAAGTATTAAGTTAATTCATCAATATAATGTAAATATATGTACATATAACCCATGTACATGAGTAATTGTAGAAAATATTAATAATCCTAGATAGTAAAATTAAAAATATTAATGATTATACAACTTATATTATTTTAATATTTTATATTTTTATATCATTAAAGAACAAGGGTATAAAATTAATTTATGTTCATTTTGTACTTATAATTTAGTGTAAAACAACACAACTCATAATACGAGTTTAAATGAATGAATTATTGAGTATATTTATAAATCATAAAATTACATATTTAAAAATTAGCGGTTTATCGTTTATTGGATAAACTTTATCCTACAGAAAAAACTTAATTAAAAAATGGAACACAGAAATCATATTATATATATTTAAAAAAAAAAACGATTACTATAAAATATAATACATAGGTATATACAATAATACGATAAATAAATAACTTGATTTCAATGTGTATAATATCAAATAAATTTAGCTAGTAAAGTCACATAGTTTTTGAAGTTAAACAAATATTTATGATTGCAATTGTAATGTATTGTTATGCACTGACATCATATGTCTTCTCCAATGGTGTTTAAGAGCAAATCTTTTCTTACAACTTTCACATTTAAACTTAGGTTCAACACCACATCTAAATTTCAAGTGTAAATTTAAACTACTCAAATACTTGTACACTTTACCACATTGAGGACAGATATAAAAATCACAATAAGTACCTAAAACATAAAAATATGAAGTTATTATTTTTATTTTTTTTCTAATATAAATAAGTTTATATATAAAAATAAACTTATTCCAAAAATGATTATAATATTTAATATAGAAATATAGGTAATATATAATAATATTATATTTTTAAATATTTAACAAAAAAAAGAGCAAATATACAAAAAATATGTACAATAAGACAATTATAAATAAATAGCTGTATCAATTCTAATAATTAAAAATGAAATGAAGCTTAAAAAAAATCATGCACAAATGGTAAATATTTAAATTAATATGTGCAAAAATTCTAATAAATAACTTTCTGATAAATCAAAATAAAAATTACGTTGAGAATAGGAATCATACACCAATAAAACAACGTGAAAACCTGGCAATGTAAATGTTCTTCTCCAAGCGTAACTGCAGATTTCAAACAGATCTAATTATAACGTCAACACCAATGAATTATGATTTTTGGATAAACATTATATTGTATTTTATAGAAATTAGAAATTACTATATCTATATTATATAATTACTAATTATAGTAATATAATATATTTAGTATGCCATTAGTATAATAGCTATAAAAAGATCAGCCTCAAATTAATTGATCACTTCCAATAGTTACTGTTAACTATATTTTAAAAAAATAATATAAATATTTAAGTAATTTAATTAGAACTAACAACTTAAGTTAAAAAATGAAGGATCAATTGATTTTGATGGGTTAGAATATTAACATAAATTATGTTTTTGTAGTATTTTGAAAGAAATTAGTCTCCCAGATAGATAGAGTAATTTACTTCGGATGGTAATCACTGAGTAAAACGTCTAGTGTAATAATATAAAAGTAATAAAAATATGTTGATAAATTTACAGATTAAACTTTATTAAATTAAAACACAAGGAAATTACTTCAAAATCTAAATAAGTGAAGATACCTACTAATTCAGTGATCAATTAAGTATCTAGGGTATAACATATTTTGAAACATGTAGTGACAAATATGCGCATAGTTGAGATAATGCAAAATCATATTATAATTTTTGTATTTATGTCTCGTTTCAGTTCTATAATAGATATAAGAATCTGGTATGTCAGGATATTACATGAACACTTGTCTAATGTTATGTGCGCCCATGATCCATCAGTTGCTTATTGTGATTCAATAGTCACTATTAATTACAATAAATAGTACATCATATCTAATTTGCAAGTGTCCTCTTCTGCTTTTATTTTAATTCATTCAATATTGAATAAAATTTGATAGAAACTAAAAAAAAAAGAAGAATGGGTCGATAAATATATTTAAATATGTCTATAATGGATCTTTGGTCTCAAGAAATTAACAAATAATTTAACTATTTTCTTCAGATACCATTTGCTGATATTGGAAAACTAATTACCTACTAGAGCTAGAATTTCATAACATTATAAAACTATAAAAGAAATACTCTAACAAAGGCAAAAAAGCATCAAAAATTATAAAAAATAAACTAAAAAATTTATTATAGATCCACAAGAAAATTAAAATTGTTATATTAGTTTTTTTTTTAATTGATTAATTAACATATACTTAGAGATTAATAAAATAATAATATAAGAGGTTTAAGTATTTTCAAAATTCTTGATTATGCATAAACATACAAAAACTTAAAAAAAACATTTAAAAGTTAATGTCAACAACATTTGGATGTTATGTTAATCTAAAAAAAAGATTAGACTCTATGTTCGAGTGAGATATAGTTGAACCATTGCTCTTTAAAAAAAATAATGAATGAAAAAGGTGGATCAATTTATACTTTTTAAAATCTAAATATAATAGATATTATAATAAGAAAACCAAATTTCTAAATAAAATAGATTCAACTTTTAATATCAATAATATAATAATACATCGAACATTTTTAATATCAAAAATGTTATTAAAATATTTTAAAAAAATTATGAAATGTCTTTATAAAATGCTAAAATAAATAAATTTTATTGAATTTTCGAGTCGCTACGATTAACTATAATAATAGAATACCAACCAAATAATTAATATCATACAGTTAAAATTCATTAAAATAGTCGATTTTATTTTCCAACACTTCTAAACATATTTTGCTATAAAAATTTTTACGAAAATATGTAATAATATAATATAATAGAATAGTACGTGACTCAATACTGGTGGTGCCGGATTCAAAACTCGAACTGAGTTGAAGATCTATTGAGATTTTTCTAAATTTTCTGGAAGTCTTAGAATACCAACTAAACACCATTTTCTGTCAACATCATTGGGATGATCTGATTTAAGTTTCTGGTCGAAATCACGTACACAGACACAAAAAATAAAAATAAAAACTCGGCATGGCAAAACCAATAAATTTCTCGTTTCACTCAGAATCTGAAATCAACTCAAATGTGAAAGAAATCTAAACTAGCTAAATAAAAGCTATAGATAGCTGTAATAGTATAAAACAATTCTCTACAGAAAAGAAAATTATAAAATTGAGAATATAAAAATGTATAGGATGAAATTATTAATAGGCATTTAACTAGAGCTTTAAACCTTTATTCATGCTATATGTATATGTATGCATAATAAAATTCACTTAATAAATGAGTCGCCAATATCTAACTATTTCAATATTGAATTAACTTAACCTCAAGCATCATTGTGATTAAATAAGTTGATAACATAATAAACTAAAATTTAAACCGCATCAACTATAATGGTATGAACATAATAATACTATATTATTTTGTAAATATGAATGAATTGATATCCTACATCATGATGTAATAATTTCAGAAGTTTAGACTTTCAAATCTTGACTAATCAATATTATAATAATTATTACATTCAAAATCAATTATATGTACATAATAAAATTAACCCATATCTAATACATTGTAAATATATTATTCTTGTACATCACAGAAAATATAAAATTTGAAATCTTAGAATAGTAGTATAAAATAATACAACTAATGGATTAAAAATGCATAACATTCTACAAATATTTTCAATCTATATATGTTACATGTATTATTTCGAAATATAAATTTTCATATTTTATTTACATTTTTATACAAATCAATTTTATATACAACATAATACTAGAAATATGCAAGAAAATGTTGAAGTTCTGATTACTATGAAAATATTTATATATTTAAAATATGATTTTCTGTATTAATTATTCAATATGGGAAAAATTGCTCTTTATTTGATTAAAAAAGTAACTTTTTTATTAAACTATTTGACTAGGTATTTGAAAATTAATTACATAATAGTTACAGGTATAATACAATTATTATAAATATAATATACTACATTCACCATTTATAGATAGAAATACTAGAAATATAATTTTATAAATAATTTATTAATAAAATACACCGACATAAAATGACATTGGCAAGAATTTAAAGTAATTTCGGAAAAAAAACCATTATGAACAATTTTTATATTATATCGATTACAGAATATTATTAATAACCTATAAAACATTTTGGTGCACACCTTTCAAATGTTTTGTATGTAAATAAAATAAACATTAGTACTTTAAATTATTAACTTAATACAAAGTACCTACAAGTCTTGTCATTAAATATTTATCATAATAACATTAAAAATTTGAATTAGTTAAAAACACACAATTTAAGTTATTCAATTTGCAGACAATTTAGATGATAAAAATAAAATAGAAGAGATTTTATTTAGAATTATAGTATTTATTATGTGATATCATAATATGAGTTCGGAGCCTGTGACTTCTGCTGAACAAACGATTGCACATTCTACACCTGAACTGGGGTAATATTCCACATTCATACCTTCTGTGATTACACAGACTGGGTTGATGTTTATACTTCTTACCACATTGAGGGCAAATATACGTTTTAGAAATAGTACCTTCGTTGTTTATGAAGAAAGAAGCTAAATCAGCAACAAATAAAATAAAATATTACGTTAATCAGAATAAATGTACATTAATTAAATTAAAAAAAAAAAACTATGTACTTATAAACAATAAGCATAACACATGAGTACAAATAAGATATATTGTTCATATATTTTTGAAGTCTACACGTGCAAGGTTATAAGTACTTGTTAAATTAATATGTTGGATACAATTTATAATTTTTTCAATAAAGAAAAATCTAAATATTGAAATATTATATTGAAGACTCGTAATGATACAACATAAATTGTGTCATAACACTCATAATTCATAAGTTGTAAAGTTTAATATTTAATTTCTCTACTTATAATATTTTTTTTCATATTTATTATAGAATAATACACAAACTTTAATTTATTTTTTACAGTAAGCATATGAATGAAAATGCAGTCAACATAATTTTAACTAAAAAAAAAGTGACTCAGCAGACACTTCTTTACTTTGTATATGGATTAATATTGATTTATGAAGTTTCTGTGCCATTGAGGATCAAGTTGAGTTGATTGGAATGCTAAAATACTTCAAATATTTTATGGTTTATTAGTTCTCCATATTTAAATAATGTAATACTAAATAGGCACTAACATCATTTTACATAGGTTTTTTTTTTTCTAAAAAATATGATTATTTTTTTAATAGGAAGTAAAGGTTTTCGTGTCTTTGGTTGAGCAATAGTCGTTTCACCTTAATTTATTGAATTTAGTTGCTACAAAAAAATATGACATTTGAAACTTTTAAATTGCTGGATAAAATAATACAACTAATAGAATTAAAATCCATAACACTCTACAAACATTTTACAATATACATCTATGTTATATTTATTGTTTTGAAAAAGAAATATTCATATTTTATTTATATTTATATACAAATTAATTCAAATCAATTGTATATACAAAATATTACCAGAAATATGCAAGAAAATGTTAAAGTTATTATCACTATAAAAATATTTATATTTGTAATACATTTACAATACTGCATCTTCTATATTTATTATTAAGTTTTGACAACATTGCTCTTTAATTGATTGAATCAGTTACATTAATATTTTATTATTTTTATTATATTATTACCAAGTGGATACTGGATAGTAAGTTTCGGTGATTCTGAAGGTTGTTGGCGGTTATGAAACTGAATCAATATGTGTGGTGAAAATAGCATTTGTCATCTGTGTACTTTGATATTATGATTTACAAAATAAATCCATGTTTTGTAGCTGTATGTAATCGAAGTAAATCTTTGCGCCGAAATGGTTTTGAACAAATGGAACAACTGAATTTACAATCAGTACCACATTCATAACGAATGTGTCGTGATAAAGTCCCTTGATGTTTATATTTTCGACCACAACGATGACAATAATACATATTAATAATATCTAAGAAAAAAAAATTAATTATTAAATTATTTTAATATATCAAACTTAATAAGGGAGTAAAATGGGTAGGAGACTAGTGCAAATATTTAATTAGGAAACATATACTCTTAAAAGCCGTCAAATATCTTTTGAACAAATTTCAAACAAAAAACATAAATCTATTTCAATTTTATTATAAATATAAAATACCAAACATATACAGTATATTTACAATTTTTTTTAAAATTATTGTAAATGATAAATATAATTCAAATGAAATATTAGCAAAGCAAATTATTTTTATTTTATTCACATTTACATTATTGATAATGATCATGAAATGTGTGTATTCACTAATAAATTTAACCTGAAGAAGTTGGATAAGAAATTTTGATATATAGTTTTTCTAAGTTAAAAAAAAATATAGAATGGCCTATTTATATACAATCATGGTGAACTATAAGAAGAATATTTTTATTACACAATTTGTCTTATAAGAAAATCAATTTATTATTTATACATATTTATATGTACTTAATGATTGAACACATATGATGAACTTTTCAATAAATATAAACAATGTAGAAAAATATTTAATTAATTTAATTTTAAAATAAAATATAATTACACCAGGTTATTATTTTATTTAATTGCATTTTTCATAAATATCTTCGTAAATCATAAGAATTAACATAATATATATAACCTCAAATCAAATACTTTTAATGCAATTTGATATTTCTAAAACATAATATTAGGAATTAAAAAAACATGACTCCTACTTAACTAACTATAAATAAAGACACTGAACATTTTTTATTAAAAATTAAAATTTAATAACAAAAATATGGTACATAGTACAAAAATGTAATTTTAAAAAAATAACTTACTATGCATCATGCTGAATTAATTTTACAACTACGCTAAAATACCTTGCTGAAATCATTATAGTTTAAAACAGGTAAATATAAATTAATTCAAATATAACTTTATAATCTTTAAGGTTTACTATGGACCGTTCTTATTTATTCTTATAAGTTATTATTAATATTGTTAAAGGGGTACAACAGGAAAAACAATTTTTTTTAATTTTTTTTTAAATGTTAAATTATTGTAGCTATGGCTATGTGAAATAATTTGGTGAAAACCCAGTATAAAAAAGACCTACTTAAAAAGATATTAAGAAAATTAGAATGTGTAAATGTTCCTCGCTTCACATGACGATTTACCAACCTAAAAATTTAATTTTCGTATCGCCGTGTGATGTGTTTAAGACAATAAAAGTATCAGAATTTCAATATAACGTTTAGTTTTTAAATATTAGAAATCTTAAGAGATATTTTTGTCAATAATATTTTATAATAAATAATAAATCACTATGAAGCGTCGTTTAAGATTTTTAATATTTAAAAAACTTAACGTTATATTAGAATTCTAATACTTTTATCACCTTAAATTCATATAATTTTATTATATGCATCACATTTATACATAAGTTAAATTTCAAAAATAACATTTCATTGTATAAAGTGAGGAACTTTTACGTGTATAAAATAGGCGTTTACAAAGAGCCTGGCTCAATGACGTCACGCGATTCAATTTCTCATAACTTATTGAATAACGTGAGTAGAAACGTAAAACCTATACCATTATTCTTAGAATTGAACATTCTTTCTATTTTAAAAGACTTATTTTTTGTGTTATGTACTTCTTTAAATATTCCCTTTGGACTACTGTTCCAGACTATGTTTTTCAACTTATCAATGATTTTGAAGGCAATTAATGAATCCAGTTGTGAACTTTTTTCCATGCTTCCAAAGTTTGAGATGGAAATTATGCTAATGTGTAAAAATAAAATTTTAAATTACAACATTATTAAATGATAAAAAAATAATTAACATAAAAAAATACTATTTGCAGCTGACAAAATTCACTGCTGGTAACAAATATGATTTAAACTACTGTCCCATATCAATCATTGGGATCACAAATTTATGTACAAATCCTGTATGCGCTTTGAGCTCGTTTCTGTACTTGAAATGTTTATAACAAATTCCACACTGAAACTGTGGACTTACTCCACATTCGTATTTCTTATGTCTAGTCAAATTTCTGCGATATTTGTACCTGCGCCCACAGCCACAATTGAATTCACATCGATTACTTGATTTGCGACCTCTTCTTGTTTTACCTGAAACCGTATCAAATATTAAAATAAAAAGTACTTTGACAGAACATTTTAAATCTAAATACAGTTTAGTTACAATATATTAGGCCTGATAGAGAAAAATTCAAAGTTTTTGGATAAATAAACATTTAACTTATGACATATTTTAACTCAATAAGATAGACCATAAATATAATTCAAGTTTTTGTGGATACCAAGAATTATGATCTAAATTATTGGGAATATGCTGTATAAAATAAAGCTCCAAAAATAACAAAAAATAATAAGCATCTGGGTATTTTAACACCTAATCTTAAAAATAAAATCGGAGTAACTTTTTCAAAAAGTTTTATTTTTTACCAATAAAACTGATAACTTTATGAGTTTAATTGTAACTGAAAAAGTGCTACTCACACTAACATTTATATTTTATGTATAAATTATTTCAATACCTACGCTCACATGTACAAAATCAAATATATTATGTATTAGGAAAACAATTTTTAAAAAATCACTGAGAATAATGCTTTAGAAAGCAGTTTTATAAAATTTCAGTACTATATAACAATAACAAATAATAATTTTATACTATAATTAATTACATAAAATGTTTGACCACAAGATTATAATTCTAACATAATAAATCCATACATTGTTGTATTTTAAATTACAAATATAAATAATTAATTTCCCTGCAGGGTGTCTATTAGGTTCAGTCTAATAATAAATATTATTATACATTGTCATATTATATACAAACGTTCTTAGTATATTCTAGGGTACAAAAAAAAAAAATGATTAAGTTATTAATTAACAAAATCTAATGAAATGAACAAAGAACTTGAACAAAAAACATTTAACATGGTATAAAATGTGTACCAAGCTAAATAAACTTACATAAAACACAAATAATCAACTGAATAAATAAAGAACATAATAGTATTTAACAAATATTATATAAAATGAATTCACTTCAACTATGTTATACTATAAAACTGAACATTACAAATTGTTATTAAATTGAATAAACAATATATTTTTTTTTTTTTTTGGTCTATTTTTTGGGTAGCTGTACAAAAATAAAATTGGCTTTTTCATAGATTTTTATTCAACAATTATTAACTATAAGGGGTTAAACATGTGGATATGGGTGAAGGCATGGACAATGCCGTTAGTCATATGGTAACCCATTCAACTGCTAACAGTGCTAGGCAGTAATCAACCGCAGGACTTAAGAGTATTTGGGCAAACCATTCCAGCATAAAATATATGATTTGTATTACATCATTATATAAATTAAATAATAAATATTAATATGTCGTGTAATTTAAATATAATAATTTATTTTAAATATTTTTAATGTATTTTGATTCATAAAAACAATTTCATTTAATTTCATCTAAAACCATATTATTAAAGAAACCTAAATTTAAAATAATGTTAAACCTAATTCTACTTTTATAGTTTTGAATTTGAATTTTTTTCAAATACCTATAAAATTTTTGGTAAGAATAAAATCTAATAATTTTTACGGAAAATTATTAAAGTGGACTCTACTAACTAAAAAAATAAAGTAAAAAAAAAAAAAAAAACAGTATGCTCGAACCCAGTTACCAGCGATTTTGGAAGCAGAAGCCATTACCACTCCATACCTTAAAATAATTTTCAAAACACATAACAGTAGTTCTTAACAAAAGAAAAAATAAAAATAAAATATCTGAAAAAATATATATATTATCAAATGAAGAAATGGTAATTTATAAAACAACTTTAGATATATTAATATTTGATTACAAAATTGTATGCATAAAAATTAAAAATTAGTTATGATCATTTTGAGTTGATTCAAAAACTGAACCAATAATAATGTAAATTCACAAGATTTTATATATATATATATATATTTAATCATGAAGATATTATTAGAAATTATATTGCTTGTCTCAAAAAGTGTGAATTTTTCAAAAAAATAATACTAATTTAATTACACAAGGTTATACTTAATTAATTGCAATATGGTGTTCGCATACTTCGAAATATTTCAAAATTCAAATTTTCAATTAGTTTTCAAAAATTATAATCTTTATTTTTTTTAAGCAAAAAATTAACAGCCTTCTCCAAAAATATATTTCTTAATCAAGATATTCTTTTACTGATAACTATGCTGCCCTGCTAAGAAAGTATGCTTTAAGCTTCCTTCATGCCATTTTGAGTAAAATGCATTTTATGTATTAAAATTTTGGTAGATCTATTTTTGTAGATATAATATTTTTCAAAGTGAAATATATAGTTTATGTAAGTAAACTACCTGATGAATGTAAAGGAACTGTTCAATTTATTTTTACCTTTTTTTCGTCGAGATATTTTAATATACAAAATTCCGGCAATATTATTTTCTTACAAAGATCTAATTCTAGATAAATATCCAAAGTTGCAGCATTTTGACTTATGGAAAATGTATAAAACTAATCTATTATGCATAAGAGGGAATTATCTCATTTCAATTGCTTTTTTTCAAGTTAAAGCCTTTTTTCTAAAGAAATATATAAATTACTGTAAACTTTTTTAACACTTGACTTATATCCAGCCTCTTAGTTCACAAATCAATTAAAATAGTAAAATTTTGAATAATTTATTTCATTTTATAAAACAAATTGTTTTTAATATTTAATTAATTATTTAAATTAAATAAGTAATTCAATTAATGAAATTAGTAATCAACATACTAATTAGTATATAAATATAATATTTTGTATTAATGAATTGATTAATATCATAAAAAAAAAAAATACACTTGAATAATTGGGTAGAGAATTTGTTAAACATTTGATTATTTTTATACATTAATAGTTATATGTGTTTATTTTTTTATTATTATATAATATTTTTGTCAAAAATCCTCACAGACTAGGTCAGTTAATTCCTGAAAACTTTTAAGCCAAATTAAATGGAAAAAGAAACAAATTCTTAGGTTTATGTACATAAGCGCAACTAAGATTAAAATTATAGGGGGCTACAGCCCTCACCAAAACTGCTAACTAAAAGTTTTGGGGGGCTAAGCTCCCTCCTAGCCCCCCTAGTTGCGCCACTGTTTATGTAACTCTTTTAAAATTTTAATAAATACTCAATACAAACAAAATAGATAAATTATTTGTAAATTTATTATTGTAATTGATAACAAAACAAGGAATAGAAACAGGTAAACTAAAAATTAAAAAGACTAAGACAAAAGAAACTTTAACTTTAAAATTTGCAAACAATAACAATCTAAAATATTGAATATTCAAATTAAAAAAATTCCCATATATGATCAAAAATATTCTTCTAATAAAACCACTCACTTGCAATGCAATTTTTCGCAAATCAAAAAAAGATCAATAAATTAAGGATTGAACTTTTGAAAATATTATAAAAAAAATAACCAATCTATATCTATTCTAAGTGTTTTATTATTATTTTTTTTATAACGGAATTCTCAATTTACAGTGTAATCACACTAATAGGTACCATTAAATATCTCAGCTGGATGTCTTTGGATTGAAATTGAGTTTATGGAAGAAATCCGAATGGAATGTATGGAATGTATCTGAAATACACATTTTTTGATGAATTTCAAATTTTTTAACCTTTCATATGCAATAAAACTTGTATTTGTTTAAATGAAAACACCTATTTTTAACTTCAGATTCGGATTCTTCTATTTTTACAGCAATTTGTATGTAAAAACTTTTTATGATTCTTGAAAATTTGCTAAACTACAGCAAGTACAAGATTCAATTTTAATTATTGAATATTTAATGGTTATTCTAATATAAAATCAAATATCTTAGTTTAGTAACCTCATATTGAAATAAAGTTTTTGACAGAATGTAAGGAATACAAAAATATCTTTATAATATTTTGAAGTGATTAAAACTTTTGGCCTACGTATGCAAAATACAACTTGTATTGATCCTACTTTATTTTTTAAAACAATTTGTGTACAATAATTTTTTTTCCGTTTACAAAATAAACTAAACTTGAATAAGTTAAAATTTGAGTTAATGCAGAATTTGTTGACTCGTGATGTTGTAAACATGATTCTAATCTATAAGAATTACAACCTAAATACAGGCAACATGTATATACTTTGAAAGAATCACTACGGCTACTACGACCAAATTTTGACATGAATTATGTTTAGTACATAACGAGGAAAACGTTGAACAATTCATAAGATAAATTTATTCAATACATTTTATTAATTTGCGTGGTTCCAAGTGAAAATGTCGTCCAAAACAAATTTTGCATTGACTCAAATGTTGACTTAATCAAACTTAGTCAACTTTGAAAGTAGAAAAAAACTTGTTAAACAAAAATTGTTTAAAAAAAATAATGTATCCGAATATGTAAAATATAAAGATTGTCATTTAAAAAAATATATTGTATTTTGCTTATATAGACCAAAATAATATTTTATAAATATTATAAAATAGTAGGTATAAAAATTTTTATTTCTATATTCCCTACCACCTCTCGAAATCTCATTCCAATATAAGTTACTGAACAAAGATATTTCGTTTTATATTAATACGACCATAGAAAGTTAAAAATAAAAATTGAAACTTTAACTTGCTGTAATTTATCTAATTTTCAAGAAAAAAAAAATATATTTTATATTAAAGTAACTTTTAAAAAATGGATGGATCTGAATTCTGAATCTGGAGTTAAAAATAGATGTTTTTAATTAAATTATATTTAAAAAAGTAGAAGTTATATTGTCCATGCGCGCACATTAAAAGTAAATATTTAAAATTCAACAAAAAATATGAATTTCGGTACTTCCCATCATCTTTAAAAAACATAATTTCAATCCAAAGACATCCAACTGATATGTGGTACCTATTAAAGTCATCACACTGTAGAGCACTTGGGCATAAAAATTAAATGTGATACAAGTTAAAATGACCAATAAATAATTAAAAACACATTATTATCCCTAATAAAATGTACATAATGCATGGATAATTTGAGAAAACCTTAATTTAATTTGCTTAATTATAAGAAATGCAACAGTTTGAATATCTTTTATGAAACAAATCTTTTTAAATATCATAAAATAATTACTTATAATAAAACTTATATGAATGTATATATCTAGTATAAATACAGGAACAAAAATATTAATAATTAATATCCATCAACAGCTAATGCGATGAACTGTTCGCATATGACCTCTTAAACTTGACTTCTGAGTAAAGAAATTATTACAAATTTTGCATTGAAACTGAGGTGGTACGCCACACTGATATCTTTGATGTTTTTTTAAATTTCTCACATATTTGTACCTTCTATCACATCGTACACAAACAAAACAATAAGGACCCAGCTGAAAATGCTTAGGAGTTGATGTTAGCTCACTGCAGTTATACCATTGCTCTGAAATAAATAAATCATAGAACATAATGTTTTTATCATTGGTTTAATGAAAATACAAGAACAATTAAACGTAAATAAAATATGAATAACTAAATACAAAAAAACAAAAAAAACTAAGTAAAATATTGAAAAAAGCATAAAATAATATAGAAAATCACACCCTAACCCAAAACTGGTATCCAGCTAAGTCATAATTTTTTTTCGCAAGATAATTTAATTTACTGAAGAACAATTTTTGGATAACTTGTGATTAATAATTAATAATTAGAGGAGTAATTAGTATTTACTTTATAAATACACTCACATAATTTATACTAGTTATACTCATTGTTATTTATTAAGAAACACACTTTCTAAAAAAATTACTATTTCAATTTTATTTTACTTATTAGTTTACAGTTTTACACGGATCTGCATGCAGATATTAGGAAAACACTTCAATAAAACAAATAACTAAATATAAAAATTAAATAAATAGATATTTATTTTAATTTATGAAAAGTAAACAAACAATTTATAATAATATAAACAATTTTTTTATAGGAAAAACTCTTATTATAATTAATAATGTGATATAGTGTAGATTAACATTTTTGATTGAGAAAAAAGAAGAGTAATTGAAATGCAATATTACTTCAGAACATAAATAAATTAAGTTTAAAAAACATTTTATACTAAAACTAAAAAGATAAATCACATAAAAAATAACAGAAAAATTAAAAACAAAACAAATTGAATTGAATGTATGTATTTGTTTGGTTTTTATTTTATTATTAAAAAACAATTTTGCAGATTGAATAATTTTTCATAATACTAAAAGTATGAGCTAACCCATGTTTCAAATACTGTAACAAATACAAATATTATTTTGCTTTAAAAATGTTTCATTGAATAGTAATCAGTGGTCATTCCAAAATTTAAGTTATTTGTATAATGATCTATGATATAATATTAACAGAGTATAAATATAATTTAGAAAAATATTTGAAAAATAATTACATTTACTTCTTATACAATTAAAAAATGTTTAAATCTTTGCAATGAACAACTATGTTATTATATATATTGATTAAATATGTATTGAACAGTTTAATTAACAGTATTGTAAAATATAAGAATATTATGGTTTTTAATATTACATATTATTAAGTATCTTACATGTTTTTCTAATGAAGAAATTTCTGGCTAAGAATGAACATAATCCATGTATAATTTTATATACTTACAATAGTATCTAAATAATCATATGTACATCTGCTAAATGGAATTTTAGAGTAAATGTATGTCGAAAACATTTTCCACACATATTACACTTGAACATAGGTTTAATACCACATTCAAATTTTAAATGTCGATTCAGTGTGCACTTTTGTTTATATCTTCTGCCACATCCTTTAGGACAAAAGAAAACTGACTTATGATCTAAAACAAAATTAAAAATATTGTTTAATAAAAATATAATAATTATAGATGATTATTAATGTTATAATAATTAGCTCTAAAATAATTAATTCATAGAGCTAAATTAATTTTAATTAGATTAACATAAGAAGTTATAAAAAAAAACCTTTTATTTAATCCTAAATTTCCCAGGAAAAAATTGAAAATAATTGAAAATTCAACACTATCAACTCTATGCTAATATAAACTAAGCAACTTGAATATTATATAAAATCATGCATTTACCACCAAGCACGTTTTTACCCATAATTGCAATGTTTTGTGATTTTTTTGTTTTTATATAGCACCATTTCTTATAATAAATGATTTATTATTATTAATTTTTTTTACTACTAATTATATATTAAGATTTAAAACATTAATCCAAATTATTTATCATAACTACTACTATACATGTTAACTATTAAAACATATAACTAGAAATTAAGAAATTATTTATTAGAACTTTTTATTAATGAATAATATAATTAATATTATTTTGGTTAAACAGATAAATATTTGTATAATTTCAGTATTTTTACTTCATTTTTTTAAATTGAATATTGAACTGTGTATCTATTTACATAGTAAATTTATAAAAAAATTTTATTATTAAAAGTTAATTAAGCTCACCCATTATACAATCCAATAATGGTAGCATTATCTTTATACTATATTCTTTTATAAAATAAAATTAAGGATCTTACCTAGTACATATTTTTTATAAATTATAAAATCGTAACAATAATAATTATTCAGTTTTTTAATTAACAAACTAATATCATTTGGTATAGAAAAACAACATATGAAACAATAATAAAACTATAGTTTATTTCAATAAAATAAGAACTTTGAACAAACTTAACACATTTGTTGATCTTTATATTATAATACAAATGTTTTAAAACTGCGATGACAAAAAAAATATTAGTTATTAAAATGATCTTGTTATTTATTTATTAAAAATACTTTTTAAAATCCACCATAGAAATAAAAATATAATACTATAGTATGTAAATTAATGTTAATATTTATGTAAAATTTCACCCAGTAAATTTGTTCATATGATTACAATGATTTACAATTGCAACAAAACAAAAATACATGGAAAACCATTAGATATAATAATCAATAAATTCACTAAACCAATTTTCTAATTTTAAAAATATTAAATTATACAAATAATCATTTTATAATATTTACAACTATAAAATACAACTATGTATACGTATCATGTGTATTTTAAAGTTAATGCGTTGTTTGAAATATTTGCTACAGATAGTGCACTGAAATTTTGGCTTAACACCACATTCAAATTTTAAGTGCCTTGCAACACTACCTCGATGTTTATACTTGCGACCACAATTATTTGGGCAGTAAATGTCATCTTTACTGTCTTCTAATAATGAATCACTCGTTCGTCCTGTTAGAAACATAAGTTTTAGACTAATGAATACAACCTCCGTTGACCTAGCAACAAATTTATAAACATTCAATAAAACATTATAAGCTGATAAGCTGATTAGCAGACACCAAATTAAAAAAATCGTAACACACCTGATGTATCCATACAATTATTGTATTTAATTTGAGAAAAAACTTCAAAACACTTATGTGATTAAAATATATTATTATACTTGAATATTAAAGGAGTAACAACTACAAAAATATTTTAACAGACAAATATATTAATAAAAATACTATTATGAATATTTATACTAACATTCAGAAAATTATGATGCAGTAAATTATAATAATTTAATGTAATACAATGAAAATATTTTGTGTTTATTTATCGCTTGTAACTTGTATCTAATTAGTTGTTCAAAGGTTATTTTACATGTAAGACACTGGAACTTTGGAAAAACTCTACAATTGAACTTGCAATGTTTTTAAAGTTCTTGGATAAATTTATATTTATACTCACATTGATGAAGACAATAGAAATAATTATTGTCGAATCATTTTCATGGAAATTTTAGACCAAATTGAATCACACATTGTTGAAAAAAAAAATAGAAACAAAATAATACATATTATAGAAAATTATTTATACCATTTTCTATTAAACTTTGTTAATATTAAGTATTTTAGTATATTTAGTTTCAAATATGTAAGGGTACTTACAATGTGAAATTTGTTTAACTTTTTAATTAAAGGTTTTAAAAATCCACTTAACTTACATTTCTTACTACCAATTGAGAAAATATAATGTATTTGAATAGAATTTATGCATCAAATATTTAAATAATATGTACTGATATCACATGATAAAAATATAAAAATAATTTAAGGGTTTGTATAATATTGTACAGTTAACAAATTAAATTATATAACTGTAATAAATATTAATTATATTGTTTACTGTTTAGACATGCAATTTTGACAATGAAAAAATTGCCGATGTAGTAAGTAAATTGAATTAATTAGATTTCAATAACTCAGGTGATCCTTATGATACTATCTCGTCTCTTTCATTATTTAATATTATACACCTCAAACTAACCTATATTTTATCATAATTATGCAATAAATTACTAGGGCTATAGATTACTTATATCCATTCATGAAAATCATTAACCATCTCCGCACAACTTCAAGCAAATCTAATTACATGCTTGTCATAGTTCATTAAGTGGTGCTTAAAGTTACACGAAAGCAAATCACTTCATACTACAAAACTCTTCATGAGTCATATCAGTAATAATCATGCTATCCCTGCCAATATCAAATCAAAATACTTAAGATTAATAAACAGATGTAGGGTTTCCCACAATTTATTCAGGGAAACTATACATCAACTAACAATTCAAGATCCTAATAAATAATAATTTAAATTTTATACCAATCTCATGTGGTAATAGGTCATTAAACTTTAGAACGCTGCCAATATTTTCAGAACTTAAGATAAAATACAAACTTCTTTATTGTATTCCAAAATGATTTTCTATATATACAAATAATCTGTCATAGCCCACTGCAGAAATACTCAAAATAGGTTATTAAATAGTTAACACTCTATTATTTCTAAAAAAACCTTATATTTACTGCCTAAAGCAGTGATGGTCAAATTTTTTTTACCGCGAGCCATAAAAAAAGAAAATTTTGGCAGGCTTGAAATTTTGTCTGTAAAGGTATGTAATTACTAATTATACATTATTATTTTAAATACTTTACAGTTTATAATTTAGTCATTTTCCAATTTTTTTTTTTTTTTTAATGTAAATGTAAGGTATAGATACGCAAATAAGTGCTGTAATGTAGAATGCTTTCGCGGACTAGATAGTAAATGATGGCAGGCTAGAGTTGGCCAAGGGCTGTAGTTTGGCTACTACTGACCTAAAGAGATGATAATATAATTGTAATTAACAATAGTTGGATAGTATAAGTTTTTCCTATAAATAAATTCAGTAAGTAGGAGTTCTAATAATGTTTTATAGTATGTTTATATTACTATGAATCAAACTACTCTTTGTTCACTTTAGTATCTTCCTATAAAGTACATAATTTTTCTTTTATTTTAATAACATAAAAAAATGTTTTTAATCATCCTTGAAGAACCAAAAATCATAAAAATTAAAATTAAATAATAACTCGTGTCAAGAAATAAATAAAGGATTAATTTATAGTCAATAGTATACTACTTTTGATTATTCATTATATTAAAATTATATGTTCAGTTCTGGAAAAATATAAATGATGTATAATGCATATTAAACAATAATATATAAGATGTTTATTTTATGATTACATCAATAAACACGTTACATTTAAATCTCCTCATATTTTATGTACATTAGGAACAAAAGGCTAATGAATAATGATTGTCAACATCAAAATCCAAAAGGTAAACTTAGATTTATATACATAAAGAATTTATAAATGTTCTGTCTGATAAATTTTGCGATGTTTATTCCCCATATGCATTTTATAGCTGATTGGCTGTTTGAAGAACTTGTTGCAGATTTGACAATGGAATTTTGGGCTAACACCACATTCAAATTTTAAGTGTTTTAATAATGAAGGTCGGTGAACATATTGTCGATCGCAGTTATAATTTGGACATGTATATTTACCTGCAAACAAATAAATAATGTCCATATTTTATACACTCGTACAAGAATAGTGTGTGTATATACTAAACATTATATTTATTATAAAATATTTAACTATTATAATAATTTATAATACTTGGAAAGAAAAACGTGCACATGCTAAATTATATATAAATATATATATATAAATTATTTAATATTAATAAATAATATATTATTTTTAAGCATTAATATTTCTAAAGTATCAAATGTTATGTAATTATTATATATGTATTTATTATTTTCAAAATCATGAAAATTTAATAACATTTAATTTTAAGTATGTATATTTGGTCTGATATAATATGTTAGAAAAAAAATTTATTTATCAATTTACTTAATATTATCAAATAATTCAAAATAATTTATTAATAATTAGAAATTACAATAACGAAAAAATTTATTCTTTAAAAAAATAACAGAAATATAAGAAAAATCAAATTGGTTTACTTTAATTTTAATAATAATGGTATTTTTTAGTCATTAATTATTTATAGTAATATTAGTGTAGCAAATGAAAATAATTTTCTATTGTTGCCAATATGGCAAAAAATATTTAATCATACTTAATTATCAAATTTAATTTACTTTCAGAAGGAATAGTAAATAATAAACTAATAGATTATCTAACGAACTACATTTAAATTTGTCTTAAAAATCCTTGATTTGAAAATTAAGTTAACTCAAAATAAAATATTTACACCAGAGTGAACTGCATATTATAAAAAGGGTTAAAATAAAGTATAATAATTTATTATATACAAGACTCTAAATTTTTTAGGTCCATTATAAACTTTTTTTAATATCAAGTATAATATTATAACATTACATTATTAAAAATATTAATTTATATTTTAAAAATAATTAATATTTTCTTGTTTATTATGAATAAATGTAAATACCAAGCACATGTTATGAAAAAAATTTCCATCAGAAAATAGGATTGTGAACTAATATTATGTGACAATTTAAATTACACTTCAACATTATATTGCAAATTCTATACTGAGACTATGAAATAATCCACACTTATATTTTAATTAAATCTATAAAAATACACTTGTAATTATAATTACGATTACATTATGAATGAGTAATACCTGAAATAAATTTATAAAATATTATTATATAATACAAAAAATAAAATCATAATTTTATGACAATATAAAGGAATTATATAAATTTAAGATATTTTGATTTTTAACACCTTTCTAGCAGAACTTGAGTTTGTTTTTCAAGAGACATAATAAAATAAATATAAAATATTAATCAACTTTAAACCACTAAAACAATAAATTCTAAATACATAATTATAATAAAAAATAATCATAATACCGAAAATATTGAAACTAGGTGTAAATTCATAATAATAATATATCAATAAAATATAAAAATATGTTATCAAATTAAATCTGTAGAGTTAGGTTATACAAGCACATAAAGATGTAGTACATTTTCAGATCGTACAAAAATTTAGGATTTCAAATTTATAAATGATTTAATTACTAATAATTATCAGTTTTCTTTAAAATTAGCAATCCTATCCAATTTAAAATTTAAAATTTAAATGATCATAGAAAAAATTGAAAATAAATGCAAATATATTAAATATACAAGTTACAATAAATAACAATGCATTCAAAATAATTAAATACTTTATTTAATATTCCAATTCTAATTAAAATAAAAAATGTATTTCAAAACTTTAATTCAGTGATAATTTTTAAATGTTATGTTTATATTGCATGCATTTTATATCAACCCTATAGTTACCTGATAAAAACTATTACAGGCAATAAAAATGTTTAAAGCTCCCAACATACTAACCCTAAGCCTCAATGATTATAAATAACTTACTTCTTTCAGTCTCAAGATAAATTATTTCAACATTCAAAACTTTAATTTCTAAAATTGAGATACTTTATTTATTTATAATTATTTAGTTATTTTTTTTTATCAATCTATGATATTAAAAAAAAAATTAATAATAATAATATGATTAAACATTATTCATAACAACTAACAAATGAAAAGCCAATTTCACTATTATTAAAAAATTGAAGTAAAATGAATATATTTGAACCACTTTATTAACAACATAATATATTAAAAATAATTTCAAAAATAGTAAAAATACTCTGGACTTAAGTCAAGCTTAAAACCGATACATAGATTTTCGATTTAATAATATTGAAATTAAATCAATTTAATCACAGTATTATTTGTCATCAAAGTTTTAGGCTACATTACAATTCCGTGACCACGAATCATATGAAGTTTATAGGAACATTTATGCTTATAACTTTTTTGGCATACTTGACATCGAAATTGTGGATCAACACCACATTCATATTTTAGATGAGCACATAATGCAGTTTTCGATTTATATTTTCGCCCACATTTGTTCGTACAGAAAATTACATCTTGACAATCTAAAATGCATTTACATTTTATATAAATATTTATAAATAAAAATAATGTGTTAGTATAGTAAGGCTTTTTATACTAAGCTAAAGATATACTAGATTACTAAGATGAAATATTTTTTTATAGTAATTACTAGGCATTTAAGAATATAAAATGTATGATTGTACTTAAAAGGATGCAACAACCATGCATTGTCTTCATCTTACAAAATTACAAATATACAACATAGTAACTTTGTGTCCAGTAGAACTAATAGTTTTGTGTTGTGAGTTTTAATATTACAGTAATTTGACCTATAATTGAACTTAAAGTGAATAATACTACCTGTATATTCTTGTAAGTTTTTACAATATTTTAAATTTTAGGCGAACTATAAGCTTTTTAAACGATAAAATTTCGTAAGAAACTATCAAGAAAACACCATTCATTTACTTCTCTTTAAATTCAACGATAGGTCAGTTTATTCTAATACAGCGGTTCCCAACCCATCATAACTGATATAGTGATGTCTATAGTCCTGAATAGAATAGTATTATTAGTTATTATATATTATATCATATAGTAATGCTTTTAGTTATAATAATATTTAATCAATATTTTATCACAATAAATGATACACAATCATCGTTATCGAACAATTTTATTGAATGTAATTTAATCTTATGTAGTTTGTACATGTTTATTATTAATATCTGTTGATTGTAATTTTTATCGTATTTTAAACTTTATAGAATTGTTGACAGTTAATCTATCCTGTATAAGCAAATTGTTTGCATTAATTTTTTTTTTTCAATAAATATAGAAGTAAACAGTATGCTGAAAGTAATTTAAGGCAAAAACTGTTCAGTTTTAATCCAGATATTAATCCTCTTGCGAGGAACAAACACTATCAAAAATCTCATTAAATTATTAAACTAGTGATTAATTAAGTTTAATAAAGTTTTTTTTTTATTAAACAATTAGATTTTTACATATTTTTGTAATAAACTAATAACTGACGTATGTAAACATTATACATATAAATATCTTGTGTGGCCTCAAAGATTTATTTACAAAACTGATGGTTCACAGTTCACACAGTTAAAAAGGTTGGTAACTGCTGGTTTTACTGAACATAGTTTTTGCTATGTTAAATGTTTATAAGACGGAGAAAACACATGCAGGTGTCCTCATAAGGATGATTTATTCAAGACACATGCAAGTAATTAAAATTCAAAATGTATAATTATTTAGTAGAAACCTTTAAATGGTAATAAAAATATTCCATTCATTTTATTCAAAATCATAATTATTTGCATGATTTAAATAGTTATATTGGCTTACATTAATAACTATTTATAATTTAAAATAATCATACTTATATAACCATAAATCATATACCAAGTTCATCCAACAATTTTTTTAACTCTGTTTATTTCAAGCATGAAAAATTACTTTTAGGAACTTTCACTTTTATAAAAGAATGTCTTAAATAGGATCCACCCACATAATTTAATAAATTGAAATAAAATGAACTTGTATGTATTTATACAAAAAACACAAAATATTTCCATTAATATCAAAAATAATAAAAATACTCTACACTTTATTCAAGATTAAAAAAAAATACATTGATTTTTTAATTTGTATAGTATTGAACTTAAATTAATTGAACCACAATTCCATTTGTCGTCAAAGTTTGATACTACGTCATTACAATTCCATGATCACGAATCATCTTTATTTGAACAATTATGCTTATAACAGTGATAATGTTTTTTAACAGTTAAAAATAAATGCATAATTATTAAGTATTTATTATTATTATTACAATTTTGAATTTAAGTAGTTTTCGTAGGTATTATCTTATGTATAGAAATCATATGATTTTTATAATGTACAGATTGTTTAAATGCTTTATTACAAGCATCACACTGAAACTGAGGTTCGATTCCGCATTCATACCTAATATGTCGGTTTAGAGTGTTTTTTGATTTGTATTTACGACCACACATTTTTGGACAGTAGAATAGACCACAAAATTCATTAGAGTTTGCCATCCAATTAACATCTGTTAAAAAATAAAATATTTAAAAAAACATGCCATTATTTAGTAATTGATATAAACTAATTTCATTTTGAACAAATAATTTATAAATATTAAATATTGGTAAAATTGTATGTCAACAACTAATTTAAGAGGACGACTAACCGCATGTGATGTATTCGTCTTACAAACGTAGAACAGCAAATCTGTGTTTAATAGAACTTATTTTGAGCTATCGGATTTAAAATAAAAGTAATCTGACCTATCTGAACATAAAGTCTACGGAATTTTTTACAAAATTTTTAAGGGAGTTATGAGTTTTTTAAATTGTAATATTTATAATTTGCATAACTCAGATTACTCTTATTTTAAATCCAACATCACAAAATGTAGTGAACGCAGAAATGCTATGTTTCATTTTCACGTTTATAACGCTATGTTCTAGCTGGTGCGTACACGCACCGCAAATCGTATGCGACGAAAAATAAACTATTTTGGTTTTCAAAATAACTTGTAATCATGGATTTCCCGCGAAAGGCGGCAATTAGGACAACTTAATTTTTTTCTGTAAATTTTTTTTCGTAAACGCATGTGGGAAAGCAATACGATTTGCGGAGATAACACATGCGGCCTCTTAAGTATATTTTTAAATAATAGCTAATAATATTAAAAAAAAATGTATTGTTTACAATATCTACATGGACGTTCTTACGGGAGGGGGGGTATAGATTTCCCCCAAGGTTTTTTATTTTCTTTCAAATTAGTAATACACGTTTTGTCTACTTTTGATAAATGTTTTCAATATTGACTAGTCATTATTTTTATTTTTATTTTTTGCTATTTTTATTTATTGTGATTATTGATTCCACCAACCATAAACAATATTATTATTTATCATTGATAAGGATAACATATAACAGGCAATTTGTTGAAACACAAAATGAACACGAACCATTTGAAAAACTTGTTAAATTTTACCTTGATACAGATGTTCATACAGTTATTGCTGAATTGAAAATATGGCAGTCAAAATTAAAGATAATTGATATATTTCCTAAAACGGCCATAGATGCACTACCTTTATGTAATTTTGAAAATTTTGCATCTACCAAGTATCTACCAACTTTTAAAAATACTATGCACCTTGCCAGTTTCCATGTCAACTCCAGAAAGGACTTTCTCATGTTCGAAAAGACTTAAAACCTATCTGAGAAACACAATGACTGAAGTAAATAGTAAATATATTATAACCATAATTAATTATTTTTCTTATATTATGATAATATTTTCTAATACCGTCTTAATGGACTAACATTGTTGGTCATTCATAAAGAGGTTAGGAAAAATTGATTAGGAAAAAGTTCTTGATATTTTAGCTCAAAAATCGAGAAAAATCGTTATATTAATTTAAATTTTTACATAAAATAAATTATTAAAATAAGTATTTAGAACACTGTTAAATACACTGTTTGACTGTTATAGTTTTAAATAAAAAGTAGAATAAAAATGACTTGAATTGATTATTTGATATTATCAACTATCATTATTTTAATATTCATTATAATTTATTAAATTGTAAGGGCGAAACCCTTACCTATCCTAATTTAACCTTACGGCTTATTATGTAACCAATTTCTCATCCCCCTCCATTGAAATATTCTGACAACGCCTCTGGTTTTTTAGGTATTCACTCATAGAAGTTATCTAAATCGATAAAACGATTAGGTATCTTAAGTCATTAAAAGTGGTTTTTTTTATTGTTGTATTTATTTAAAATTATAAGCCCAAAAGCATAATTACACAAACCTTTATTTTATACACATAAATTGTTAAAAAAGTTATACAATTTGAAACAACCCAAGATATAAAATTTTAAAATATTTCTAAATTACAATTGTTTATCAACTATCAGGAATTGCCTTGAAAGGGTTAAATTTTAAACTTAGATAAAATCAATTTTTAACTATCATAAATAATTTACTTAAATTCCATTACACCAAAAACATCAAAACGTAGTATAAACTTAATACACTAGAGCGTCGATTATCCGCACTATAAAATGTTTGTACAAATTTATTTTTAGTTTAATTTAATTTAATTTTATCATTTGTCAAGTTAATTTTATCGTGTACATATAATGAAAACAATATTAAGATATAAATAAACAATAATATAAACAATTTATTATTTATTTTATACTATAGGTGTGTTATACACACGTAATCAGTATTTAAACGTTATATGATGATCCTCACAAATCGAATATCCGCACCCCCCTTTGGTCCCAATTAGTGAGAATAATCGAGGCTCTACTATTTAGTATCCTAAGTATTAGGTCCCGGATTTAAATACACAAAACCTTGAAAAAATAACTAAAAACTCCTTTAAAAATTACCAATTAAATTTTCTTGTACAAGTCGTTTTCTTTTTAAATACCGTCAATGTTATATGAGTTCTTAATTTATAATTTACAAAAAAAAAACTATATAAATATTTATTAAAAAAAAAATTGAAAAATGTATTCAATTTAATACAATAGCAATAGAGTTAAAAGTTGTCATCTTTAAATAATATTATGAATTTGATAAATTTAAATTATTAATTCATATAATGTACAAATATGCATTAAAAAAAATTTCAGTTTTAAAAGAGCTTTGTTACATGAGATAAGTTATATATACTATAATTACTGATTATTTTATTTAATATACTGTCTCATTTTGAGCTGTACTTATGAGCACATTTTTAAAAAGTGTAAAACTAGTATTATAGTTACTATAAAGAACAATCTTCCCGTTCATGAATAATAAATAAATAAGTGTATAATCCTTCCAATGCTTTGGTTTTTGTCATTCAATAATCTGTTAAAAAACAAAATGCTAATACTATACATAACATTTCAATATTTAAAATGTAATTTAATTTAATTTGAATGTATAGAAAACATGATTAACTAAAAATTTAAAATCCTAGTAAATATATATATATATATATGAATAAAACAAATGAACTAGGGGTTTATAGGGGTTAAAAAATATCAAATAATCATGAAACAATGAATACTTCCTAAATAAAATAAAAACATACGTCAGTTATAACTTATAACTGATAACATACAGTATTCTTATTTTTAATCCTACATCAAAATGCAATTTTATTAGGACATGTAACTTTGAAAAAGCCTTCAACATTCTTTCCAAATTTTTATTTATTTTATAAATATTGACCAGACCTAAACATTTACCTATTAATTACATATACATTCACCTGCTCGTAATATTATACATTTATATTTATACCTAACAACTTATTCTTGTTACAAAATATATATCAATTCTTTCCATATAATTAAATAGACGAAAACAATTTCATTAAATTTTAAAATTTTAATCACAAAATATGATTTTGATAAAAATAAATAGGTATATCCAAATAAAATGCATACATGTGCAATATAATATCACTCTACACTATCAGTATGAGACACTTGAATCTTTATTCTATGCTTGAATTATATTGTTATCAATCTAAAAATTAAATTGAAAAACAAAACATCACTTAAGTCCTCTACAAAAACTTGCTTAGACAAATCCAGTCCTATATACATGCATATTACATAATTTAGAGAATTATATACAATATTTAATAAACACATAGGTATATCATATTTAATATTAATTATAAAAACCACATTTAAAATAATAAGCATTTTTGATCAAATTATACAATTTAATATTAAATAAAGTTAAAAATAACATACATGTAATAGGTAAGTTAAGATTAATTTTAAAAATACTCTGTGTTATAATCACAGACGAGCACATTAATATTACACCAATGAGTGGATTTTCGATTACTTTTTACTTAAGGGGATTGTATGCTATGATCTTCTGTCTGTCTATCACACGCGCAACATAGAAAATTAAACGTTTTCTATTTCCAACATACCGATCGATCAATTAATGCAATAAGAATTTTGAAAACTGATCTGAATTCATTGTAAAGTCTTCTTGAGATAGACATTCTCACATTTCTTAATTTTTGTACTCAAAATCAAAAAATTGGGAAAGCCGATCTAAATTTGACTTAACGACGAATTTAAATCAGTTTTTAAAATTTTTATCCAATAATTGATCAATCAGTACGTTGGAAATAAAAAACGTCTAAATTCTTATGTTGCGCGTATGATGAACAGAGACAAAAAATCATGGCTTTTAATCCTCTTAATATTGAAACTAAATCAATTAATTTACAATATTGTTTGTCAACAATGTTTCAAACTACATAACAATTCCATGATCACGAATCATATGAACTTTATATGTACATTTATGCTTATAACTTTTTTGACACACTTGACATCGAAATTGTGGATCAACACCGCATTCATATTTAAGATGAGTATATAACGCAGTTTTTGACTTATATTTCCGGCCACATTTGTTCGTACAGAAAATTACATCTTGACAATCTAAAATGCATTTACATATTCTGTAAGTGAATGATAAAAGTAATGTCGTAGTAGAACTTTTTACAAAAGGATTTAACTAAGTATATGATAACTATCTATATAAAATAGGCATTTATAAGTATTAAACATATAATTGTATATAAGTATAATTAATTTATAACACATGCAAATAATTAAAATCCAATAAGTATAATAAATTTAGTAAAAACCTTTCATTGATAAAAAATGTATTCTATTTCATTAAAAATCACAATTATTTGTATAATTTATAATAATTTATCCGATTTAGTTGATTTATCAATTGTGAATTATTCTGATTAACTGTAATTAATTTAAACAAATATTTCTAAATCAATAAACTGCAAAATTTAAAAATTTAATAAATACCTATCCGAAATTAATAATTAAACAAATAATGTATCATTTTAAATAATAATTACATAATATAAATAATAATTCATGTCAAGAAAAAATCAGCAATGGGTAACTAACTTCTTTTATAATGAAATTAGTTCTTATATGTCTACACTTATCGATTGATCATAATATAATATACTTACTGTACTAGTATTAAGTATATGTATACAACAAGTACAAATAAAAATAATCTAATTTTGTATTTTTCAATCACATATTATTAGTGCTTTTTCATTGGAAATTATTTCTTAGTATAATGTTAATGATCTATTATGCACATGCATTACATGAGATTGGTATGACCATTTTCGTTTAAAAGACTTCAAACAATGTTGACAATGAAATTTTGGTTCTACGCCACATTCATATTTAAGATGAGTATATAATGCAGTTTTTGACTTATATTTCCGGCCACATTTGTTCGTACAGAAAATTACATCTTGACAATCTAAAATGCATTTACATATTCTGTAAGTGAATGATAATCGTAATATGGTAATAGGACTTTTTACAAAAGTATTCAACTAAGTATATGATAACTATCTATAAAAATAGGCATTTAAAAATACTAAATGTATAATTGTATGTGTTTAATTAATTTATGACACATGCAAGTACTTAATTAAAACTCAATAGGTATACTAAATATAGTAAAAACCTATAAGTGATAATAAATGTATAACAATTTATTTCATTAAAAAATATAACTATTAGTATAACTTAAATACTTGCATCTGATATCATTAATACACAATTATAGTATAAAATTATACCTCCAAATTAATGGCGTTATGCAGAAAGCAACCAACCATCAAAATAATAATAAACTTCTATTGATAGAACAAGATAGAAAATGACAGATAACATATTTTGCAAAATACAACCAAACCAACATTGATATCGTCATCTATCAATATTTCATAAACTAACTGAATGATTTTATATAAATTGTTTTAATACATCTATGCCGGTTGATTTTGTAATCGAGGTATAACTAATAACTAATAAGAAGAAATATCAATCCATGCTTGGTTGTTTTCTGCTAATTTGATAATAATTATTTTATAATTACGTTGTAATGACAAATTTATTCGTTATCAGTTATTTGAATTAAAAGTTTAGTGTTATTTTGTTTTAATACTAACAACATGAAAAATATGAGAACAAAGAGGGCCAGCCATATAGTTTTGTCAGTTATAGAAAATTATAAATCGAAAGGTATCTGGTGAAAAAATCGATTGACCACAAACAAGACAAATTCAATTATGCTGTAGTAACCCATTTTCATTTCATATGAGTCAAACATTATCAAATGACAACTTTTTGGAAGTTAACATTGAAAAACGTTGTTGAGGTCGAGTATCAAATAATGTATTTCCATCTGAAACACTACTTACTCAACTGTGGCGTGGCCTGATGGCAAAGAAATAAACAAAGCAAGACTTGATGACATTAAATCTTATACCCACAGATGCCATGAATTTTATACAAATTTTACAGGAAATTCTGTCATTTTAACTCAAAGACTAATATTTAATGATCTAACCTATTGTGGCCTACTCACCAAAATCGTAATACTACATTTTTAAACATACTCGATTTCAAAGCACAAACATAATATCCAAATCATTTGCAAAACCTCATCAGATCATACTCCAGTTATTCTAAAAATAAATGGCGCAGTAACATGTAATCTTGCTCGACTTTACTCTTGCAAAGGGTCATGCTAATTGGGAAAAATTCTCTTCTATCTTAGAAATCAACACAAACTTAAAAATTTTCTTAAAAACCATCAGCGAAATTAAAAATGCGTCTCAGGATTCTGTAAATTCAATAAAAGCAGTAATTTTCTAATTTGTCTTATATTCCTAATTCAAATAAACCACCCAATGTAAATCTATATAACTATTATAATATTTAAATGTTTATAAAAAATTAACGTGAATGCTCACATGGCAATATTCAATACTACTATCGAATAAAAAAAGATATAATCACTTTCCAATACCATAAAAATTAAAATTCGAAGCCATAAATCCAAGTTATTTGAACATAAATATAAATAATTAAATTCTTAAGATAAGTCCTTATGGAGAACCACCAAAAATATTTTCAAAATAAAAAATTAAATTTTCCATTTAAAAAAAAAAATTGTTCATTCACCTTTTCAGAAGTCGACAAAGCTAATACTTTTGAAACACATTAATCTGAAATATTCACTATTCATCATGATATAACTCTTAAACCTAGTCACCTAAATAAAATTACAAATTTCTCAATTAGCGTGTTGCCTACATCACTCTCCACTAAACACTCTGCGAATGTCCCAGCGAAATAAAAAGTTTGATACAAAAACTTAGTTAAAAAATCATCCGGACACAATCAAATAACAAACAATATAATTAAGCATCTTCCTAATTATACTTCTCACTTACATTTGTAATTCTATATTGAAATATGAAGATATGAGATATGAGACACAAACCCGAAAAACCTAAAAATGAACCTTACCCATACAGATCATAAATCTATTACTATTAAGTATTACTAGACAAATTATTTAAAAAAATGATGCTAAAACTAATCAGACCAATTTTTAGTCCCATAAAATTATATCAAATACCCAAATTGAAATTTTAGAAATTTTAGGAAGAACCTAAAAATTGAAATAGTTTCTATCACAGCTATAAAACTATTACAAAAATATCCATATCAGATCAATCAATCAAACAAATTCACTAGTATTTAACTTAGCCAATGAATCCATTTCAGATAACCCCCCTCCCCCCCGTCAATTGAAAAGACACTCTTGTTGGTTTAGAAATCTTTTGAATTCCAATCTGTAATAATTAAGGAAACTCTTCCCTTCCTCCAAGTCTAAGGTTATCCACACTACTGTCCCTCCCAACTCACGTTATTTGTGTGTCTTTTATTCCATTAAGTTACTAAATTTACTTATTGTATATAATAACATTACAGATTGTAAATAATCTTTGGTTTGAAAAAAAAAGTAAAAATTTAAAAATATTTATCTGAATTTATTAATTTATCTACATAAAAATATTAACTTTACATATACCTAAATTTATTAGAAGATGTCTAAATTACTTTAAACAAATATTTCTAAATCAAAAATCTGTAAGGTATAAAAGTTAAAAATATAAACAAAATTAATTATAAAACAAATAATATATAATTTTAAATCATAATATAATATTAATACTAATAAATGCCTAAAAAATATTTTCAACAAGTAGTTTCTTTTTTACTATGAAATTTGTCCATATCCGTTTACAGTTATCGGTTCATCACATATATCATACTAGGTTCAAGGTCTATGTAACAATATAAAACAAATTTAAATAATTTAATTTTGTGTTTTCCAATCACATGTTGTGTGTGTCTCTTCACTGGAAATTATTTTTTCATCTAATGTTAATGGTCTATTATGCACATGTATTACATGAGATTGGTATGACCATTTTCGTTTAAAAGACTTCAAACAATATTGACAACGAAATTTCGGTTCTACACCACATTCATACTTTAAATGAGTATATATTCCTGGTTTTGTTTTATACATCCGATTACAACCAATATTTGGACATTTGTATGACATTATATTATTATCTACAACAATAAAAATACAATTGTTAGTAAAATACATATTTATATTAAAATATTTAAAATATTTAAAATCAATAAAATTTAAATATTCACAAATTTAAACGTATTTGAAAAAATAAAAAATTAAATAAGCAAGGGTAATATTTGTATTTAACAGTTATTATGATGTTTACTATTTTTTCTAAATAAATTTTCAAGAAAAATATAATATATAACGCTTTATCACTGTTCCTCAAACTTTGCATTATTACACATTGTATATACTTCATACTTAGCACAAAACCCCAGACAAAGAATTAATTAAGACTAATGGCATTGCCTGATCCTATACAGGTAGATCTTCTATTTATAATCCATATACTATCTTGATAACATTTCATTCTTAAGAATTTAAAATTACTTTATGTAAAATATTTTCCAAAATCGTATTCATTATTTATTTTTTTTGTAAAAACACAAATATTATGGTTAATTTTTTTTTGTTTCAGATGTATCTAATGACACAGATGTACTTATCCGATGACACAATGATTTGACGAAACCCATTAGAGAAAAACAATGAATTAAATTAGCATAAACTTAACCAGAAATTAATTAAAAAGAAAATTAAAAATTATATTAAATATTAAAATAAAAATATTTGCACTAAAGCATTATTACGTTTTTTTCTAATTTTTAAATAATAATTTGGTATATCATAATTATTTCACATGTTATAATGGAAAATATTTTAAGTATACACAAAAAAAAATATGAAATTACATCAAGTCCTAGTTTAAAAATTACTTGTAAAATATCAATATTACTGTACTACAGTTAATGTTCTAAAAAACTCCCTATAAACATTCAATTTTTAATTTGTATTATTTTACTAAAAAATTGATACTAATCTGATCAATATGTAAATAACATTTCTTCTATCATTTTTTCATTAAAAAAATAAAATAAATAAGATTAAATTTAGTTCATAGTGACATTTATAAAGCTACATTCACACACTTCTTTGTATCATTCTATATAGTGTATACAAAGATTAATCGACCATATTGAAACATCATACAAATATCATTAATTTCAAAATCATAGTTCACAAATCCATGGTGTATATATTTAATTAGAAATTCCAAATGAAACCATGATCTTTATTTTATTTTTATTTTTTTTGTTTGCACTATATTTAATAGCATATACATAAAAAAAGAAAAACAATTTTATACTTACTGCATAATCTATCGTTTAATATAGACAAAAATACTTCTAGTAGAAATTTACTTTATTATTTATGTATAATACAATATAATATATATTTTAATCTAATACGTAATAGTTTTAAAAAAAACTAAGGACAATATACACATGTTAAGTGTTAAATGTAAAATGTATTCCAGATTTAAAAAAATAGGATAAAAAATTACATTTTTTTAATACATAGGTAGTCTATTACTAATACATAAGTCTATTTTAAATCTATTTGTAAAAAATGATCAATTTAAATGTAGTGAATCACTTAAAACGACCTTAAAATATTTTACAATAAAACAAACTTTTGAAAAAGTTTTTGAAAATAAATATTATAAATTAAATAGTTTCCCTTTGATGCTATATTTATTTTTTTTATAAAAATATTAAATATAATAATAAAAATTACAATAACCATAACTATACCTCAGTAAGCTATTTATTATTTAATAATTATCAAATTAACATAGACCATTACAGTTTGTTCATAATTATTGAATATTAAGATGGAGACTTATTTTAATTAATATAAAATTTGATTAAATGAAATAAAGTAAAAGACACTTATAAATCATAATACAACGATAAAAAGAACAATTACAATTATATTTTAAAACTGGCAAAGATACTAATTTTTAATGTTTGGTTTCATTATAAATTTGAAAATAATGATAAATTAAAATTGGACAAAACTCCTAGGTCGAGTGAGATTTTATGGCCAAATTAGATATACAGATGGGTGAATGATATCGCTGTGTTGGTTTTTTAAACTTGAAACCAATGAAGAATTAGTCCATTGCTCTCAAAGAAACAAATCTATGTGATTGAAGTTGATGAATTAGTTTATTTTTCTAAAGATGATTGATATATTAGTAAAACTAAATATTTTAACAAGATAAGTGAAACTTTTAATATTATAACTTTTGTGAAAAAAAAATTTTTCCAAAATTAAGAAATGTCTATTAAATGTTAGTATGTATAAGTACTTAGTAAATGTTTCAAGTTGTAATGATTTATATATATATATATATATATATAATAACAACTAAATAACTAATTTTGTAAAATCAAAATTAATTAAAATTTCCAATTCCTTCAAAATTTTATTATCTACCACTTTTAAAACTTACTACGAATTTTCACTAAATTTTTTTTTATTACTAGCAACAAAGACAAAAAAATCTTATATTTATCTATAAAACATAAATAATACTGGGTACAAAATACTAAGCGGTACTGGGTTCAAAACCGAACTATCTTTCTGATTGTAATTGTATAGATACACCAGGGGCTGCCAACCATTTCAAACAAGTGAATTACATTCAATGTTTTAAGTTTGTAGTTACACCTATTTATTTATATTATTATTTATAAAAAATTTAAAAATATTATTAAATTTTACTCTAAAAATTAACCAATCTATCGTGATCAACAGGTTAGTGATCATGGATACAAAAATTAATTAATCAAATTACATAATTAATAATCGTTTCACTCAAAATCTAAAACACAATTTTGAAAGAAATTTAATTCTATATATATGAATGTATATAATGAAAACCTTATCTAACAAATTATCCAATTTTATCATCCATTTTTACTCAAATTTATCACCAAATAAAAAATGTTAAATTCTGGTATAAAATTTACAAGTCTTAAAAATATAATCAATTACATTGAGATGAATCAAATAATATTCTAGTGTTCATTATTGTAAAATCAATACAGTCACATATCATTCATAATGTAAAAAAAAGTTAAAACAATATTATACTAATTGAAAATAAGTATAATTTATATAGGAACAATATTTCTTAAGTAATAATAGCAATACTAAGGAAAAATTTCCTGTGAAAAAGTACATTAAAAGGAAGTATCTTAAATTTAGTCTTTTTAAATAACTATAGCTTTATGATGCATATTAAACATATGAGTCTTATAAGTAAACCGTTGCTTAAAGCTTTTATTACAGACAGCACAATGAAACTGAGGCTCAAGTCCACATTCGTATTTAAGATGAACAGCCAATGATCGTTGCAATTTAAATTTTCGACCGCACTTATCATTTGGACATCGGTGAATGTTTGTTTCAGTTTCAATAAGCATATCACCTATTTAAAATAATTAAAAAATTACTATTACTCAATGCTTTTATTCTAGTTTAGTTATTGTGAATAAATTATGTAGATATAGCAAAAGCAATAATTTAATCATTATATAGTTCAAGAAAAACAATTATTTCAACATGAGCCAAATCAACTAATAATACAAAGTAATATTAATTTATTAAATAAAATTACTTAAATTAACTTACATTGTATACTAGTTATTTTATATCTAATACATAACTAATAATAATAAGTACTATATAAGTAAATATTACTTTTAAAGCATGTAATAATTACTTTGAATAAATATAAAATATTTATTAATTTCCAATATATTTTAATATTAACTATATCACTCATTTCAGATGGATATTTGAAGACTAGTTATTAATACAATAACATTTATAATATATTTTATTTATATTTTCCTAAAATTTATGTATTTATAATTGTAATTAAAGAGTTATTTTAAAACAAATTATTAAAATCAAATAGACACACAAAAATATTATTGAGATATATAATTAACAAATTCTAAGTAGAATTATAGTTATCTAATTCAACCAAAAATAATTAGTAAATAATACAAAATGTAATATGTGTTACTAAATAATTTCCAATTACTTAATTCGAGCCTTACTTATTACACTAGTTGTTTATGTTTAGCTATCATGTGACACTTATAACTTCCTGGTTGCTTAAATGATTTCAAACATAAATCACATTTAAACTGAGGTTTCACTCCACATTCATATTTAAGATGTGTGTACAATGCATTCTTGGATTTGTACATTTTTTTGCAGTTTGTTTTAGGACATGAGAAACATAAAACACCTGGAAAATATATTTTAAGAATGTAAAAGTTATATCAACTTTACTGTTCAAACATGAAACATAAACTTTCATCTAAAAAATATAATACAGTTTTAATTTCAAAATTAAACTTAAAAAAAATTTTAAAAATTTTTAAAACTAATCATATTGAAATAAAACAAAACTAATTCAACAACATTTTCGAAATTATTCTTATGTTACATAGACCATTTAATATCATAAATAAATATTAGGAATTGTTTATAATGTGTTGTTTTGAATTTTAAGTGCAATATGCTACACTTATGTTAAAAATAAGTTTCCTTAATATTCAATATCTTTTACATTAAGTAAATTCTAAGTACATTTTAACAAAATAATTATGATACTTATTATATCAATACACAAAAATATACACTAAAAAGAGCTAATGATACTGCATAATATCTAGTACTAATGGAAGCAGATTACAACTTTTACTGAATACAATTTTTTTTTCTCTACTTTAAAATAATACACAAGCGCAAAAAGTTACAGAGTTATATTTCGTTATCTTTACTACTTTTATCACACTTCTAGAATACCTACTAAATTTAAATTTTATACTTGTTCATTTGACAAAACATAAGTCCATATTATTTCATGATGAATATAATTATTCTAATCACATTAACATGGTCTAACTCTAAATGATTACCAAAAGTTGGATTCCTCGTACATGATAAGATCGATTTGACTATGTGGGTGTGTTATAAAATATGGAAAAACAATAAAATGTTTATTTAAATCAATACTACAAATATTGTTATATGCAGTATATAAGCAAAACATCTTTAAAGTAGGGTTGTTCAACCGGCATAAATTCACAAACTTAGTGGGCTGTGACCATCATTATACAAATATAAATATTTTTATATCAATTTGATCAATAACTCAGAAGAAAGTAAACATCTTAGATCATAGTATATAATTATATATCAATATTAACCATGAATAGTTCCTATTTGATATTGAAAATTATTATTTAATTAACGTACCACACCTATCACAGACTAAGTACAACACTAAATATGGTTCTATTTTTTTTTCTTTGACATCCAATGATCAACAAACATCTAATGTATGTTTATGCACATTCTCCCAAATTTGTTCTAACCAAACTGAAAAATGATTTATATGATCAAAATAGGCGAAAGAGGATATCTAATTTTCATAATTATAACAATAACTAATGTATAAATTGATTTAATAAAAAAATTTAATGCATAAAATAAAAACATAATTAAAAACTAAGTCTGTACATTCATTTTAAAATACTTAAACTATATTGCCATTAACAGTTTTTATTTTGTGTAATTTAGTAATATTTAACAACTAATATTAATAAAAAATTAAATACTTGGAATACAAATCTATAAACTTAAAATACAAGAATTGACTTTTAAATAGTTTACATGAATCAGAAAAGTAGAGTCATAAAATGGTACTTTAGTTTTTTATAATAATGATCCTTTTTATCTTCAATTTATGTACTAAAGAATTTTAAATTAAATTATTTCTCATAAATCATACTTCATTTGAACAATTATATTTTTAAATACTGTTTGAGATTATACATTTTTACATTCTATAATATAATTTGTACATATTTACACCCATTTTACAACAATTTTAATCAAGTTCCAAATATATTTAAATATTTTTACATACTTAAATGTCGAATAAAATTTTTATACTACTATATATATATATATATATTATACATGTTAATTTTCTATCAAACAATCTAGAACATAATATCAATATTTGGCAACTGTCCATAAGGTATTCAAACCGTACCAATGTATAATCTAAATAGATAAGCATATATTTGAATCAGTGGAAGTTTATCTATATATAAAATAACATGTCCTGACTAATTCATCATCGATCATCGCCTAGCAAGAACCACTAAAGCTGATTATGAAATTTGGTCAGTAATTATGTTTTGTAGTTTAAACGCCCACTAAGAATGGATTTTTCAAAATTAAAACCTAAGGGAATAAAAAGTATTAACAATTGTAAAAAAAAAAAATGGAAAAAATTACTTAGCTGTATCTACTGAAGCTTCGAGTATGAAATTTGGTTGGTAGTTTCATTCTATGATATACAGAACTTCTACTATACTCAGGGCCGGATTTAAGGTTATGAGAGCCCCAGGGCCCACACAAGATTTTTTAAGAATTTATTATTATATATAGAATTTATTATTAATTATTTATAAGAATTTTTAGTTGATCTACATGCTTTAAAACTTTAAAATTATATTACTGATGGATTATTCCCTCATCATGTTATTAATTTCTTATCACATAAATTTTGCTTATTGAACATAATTAATACAGATTTATAAAATGTTAATACAATTAACAAGTAAATACAAGTAACCTTTAAAGTCATCTCTTTTAATTTTTTTAAATTAGTATATCGAAACCATTAAATAAGTTGTTATTAAAATATATTTGATGCTATAATTAAAACTAAAATAAATCCTTCAAATTATTTTCAATAAAGTTCAATAGTTGCATAGTTCTATTTATAATTAAGTAGAAATGGAAAAAAATTACCTCCCAATCTATTGATAATCATCACACACTAATAGTACCACTTGTTAAACTTTAAAAAAAAAATAGTATATTGTTTTGCAAATTACTAGAAAAGAAAAAAAAAGGTAATCATTTTGTGGGGCCTCTTATTAATTGAATCTTGTAGCCCCCCCCCTCCCCCCAAATCCGGCCCTGACTATACTACAGTGTATCTTGAATACTTACAATTGTCAACCTAGTGTTATTTGCATTTATATTTAATTCAATTATATTCTGGTAAATTCAACTCCAGGCAACTCCAAGTAACGAAAGCAAGTAACTTATAAAATAAGCAATTTGTTAATCAAATATGAACAGTTATAAAATTGTATACTTAAAAAATACACAACCATAATTATTAAGTTAAGACAGATATCAAAAGTTGATTTAAGATAAAACTAATTTCATAAATTAAAATAATAAGTGAAGGATCTAGATAGAAATATGAGGATGAGTTTCAGATACAGAGTGAAAAATTAAAATTAATAATGGTTAATAGTAAAACTAGTGATCGTTAAAAAAATGATTATGTTAAGGGATTTTCAAATAAATATATTTAAAGGTAGAACCAAAGAATTATTATTAATAGCTGATGGTTCACTAAATTGTAAAAATAGATGAATATATAAATATATGTGCTTTTTAATGAAACTTCATTTTATTTTAATCTTTAGAAATCATGAAAACTAACTAAAATCAAATAATAATAAATTACCGTAAAAGTAATAGTTTTATCTCCATTGCATACAAAATAATATTTTGTATAATTCAAATTATTAATTATTAACTTTGAAAAATCTTAAAATATTGTCATCAAATTTATTTATTCATAAGAAATATTGTAAAACTGTAAATACCATAGTAATTGGATAGGTAATAAGTTTATCAGGTAGTATTATAAAACAATTTATAGTTGATACATAATCATATTATATTATAAGTTATAACAGTATATTAAACAATCAACAATAAATAATTTATAACATAAAAGATAATTAACAATATAAATAATTTAACAAATAAATTTAACATTTAACGAAATATTAATAATAATTGTGATAGTAACAAAAACAAAAATAATATAATTATTTATTTTCAAAAATAACTCAAATATTATAGAAAAAACCAAAAGTATAATAACAACGAAAAAATGTATAAAAGATAGAGTTTAACTAAACACGTTTTGATTATAAAAAAATAACATTAAATATTTGTTAAGGAACAATATTTTATTATTTTAATTATTATAGAAAATTATTGAAAAAAATATTTTTATTTTTGAATATTAGGATGGAAGATAATAATAAAATATTTATATAATTGCTCTACTATAAAAAGCGAATGTTTTATAAATTCAAATATTACAAAAGTAAAGGATTAAAAAAAAATGTAATTTATATAACTATACTTTTTTTTTTTTAAACCTATACAATTAATATTATAATTTACGACATAAGATAATTTATATGTAATTCAAGGTAACATTTATGAGTCCAAAAGAAATTTGAACGCACTAAGAATTGGTGTTATAAAACCATAAAGGATTGCAGTTATCGTCTTCAGTCTCCTTTTTCACCGACCCTGGGAGGTGAACAAGCATATGTCTTCGCATATTACTATGGCGAGCAAAACTTTTACCACAATAATTGCACTTGAATTGAGGATCGATGCCGCACTCGTATTTGAGATGATTGTACAAACCACTTTTGCTTTTATAGTGACTACCACAATTTTTAGGACATGTGATCCGTCCATCAGAATCAGTTTCTTTTAATTGTTTGTTAACCATACGCCATCGTAGACTACCTGAGAACACAATAACAAAAAGGGACACCTGTGATGTGAGCAATCAAAAAAAAATTACATGAACAGTACTCAAGCACCGGTTACCATAAAATACAAAGGATGTTGTTAACCGTAGAATAATTTGTTTTGTTATTGATGTTAGTGTATAAGCACCGTCAACGCCAACAGTCTAAATCTTTAACAGTTTGACTCTAGGAGTTTTTTGATGAATAAAATAAACACCGACATCTCAAATATATAAATTCACTCAAATTCTGAGTCACTAATCATAATAACATATATCAAATATTTCAATTTTCTCAACCTTGTTAATAGACTTAAAACATTTTAAGTTATGAAACTTCATAACCATACATTATTTATGATAAAATGTATTTTACATTTGACAAAATCTCAAAGACCGTTTAATAATAAAAACTAATTTTATAATATTAGTATCCATTCTCAACATCATATAAAATCTTAAATAAAAATAAAAATATAATAGTACTGACTTTGAAAACTGTGGATAATTTTAATAAAATTTGCTTCAAATTAATACTTAGTAAGAATAAGAATATTTTATCATATACATTTTGTAATTAAACTGAAATAACTTATCGCTTATAAATATGTATATGTATAACTTTTAAATGTACCCATAGGGGGAACAATTGAAATACTATTTATGGAAATAAATTTGATAGTACTCTAAAGACTTCATAAAAATATTATTTAAAACACTGCATGTAAAAGCATTACAAACATGTACATTAAAAATGTAAAATATTAAAATAATTTTTACATACTTAGAGGATTTTCTTTATTTAATTTGGAAATGAAAATGTAAACTACCTATTATTTTTTTAAAATATTTATGGAAAAACAGAGATTTATTAAATTAATTTTACTGGTTAAAAATGTTAATTTAAATAATTATGATGCTTTTTTTAATTATATATTATTTTTTAAGAATTTTAGCATTTAATAGTTATAACATGTAACAATAGAATAATTTAAGGATTATTCTAAAATTTTTAACTTTATGTTTTTTTGGTAATAAAACTTTAAAAGTTTAAGATTTTTACAATACTCAATATTATTTTAAGGGTCTCTCAAAGTAACTCTTACACATATACCTAAATATTAATTACTTCAGACTACAATTAGTAAATACATTTATCATGTATATCTTAAATTTCATTATAAAAATTTCTAATTAATTATCTAATCATATTATGGTAAATAAATACACATTTAACACCAAAGAAACATATTTGAAGTATTGTAATTAATTATCACATACTTTGCATTAACAATTAATTATATATTATAGAATATACTTTTAAACTATTTTAAAAATTGCTTTTTTTAATCACTATTCACACATTTTGCTCAAAGAACATCAAAAAACAATTACTATAATATTCTCTGAATATAATTGTATTAAGTTCACGTTTTAACTAACAAAAAAATACAGTAACAGCTAAGATAACAAACTGTTTATAAGAAAAATAAGAAACTGTAATTAAAATGTTCTATATCTAGGTATATGAGTTGTACACAGATAAATATTGCAATAGAAAAATATTTCTGGCTCAGAGTTTCTTTGGATATAAACACTAAAACATCCATACTAAATTCTGGAGAAAAATAAATATCAAATTAATGAAATATTTAAATATTTAACAAAGAAAGAATTTAATAAATCTCTCCATTATACCCTTTTAAAATAATTTAGTATATTAATAAGCGTTAAAATTTCATTTAATAGATATAGATATAATAGAATTACATACACAGTAATTTATTTCTATTAATTACATAATTTACTTTATTTGTTTTTATTTTTATAATCATAAATAATCAGTCGAATCTAGGGAAAGGCCAAAGTTATGGACAAGAACTTCGTGTCGCCTGCAATTGCTCTTGATTGAAAATTTTCTTGAACACATTGCACAAGAGAACTGAGGTTCTTTTCCGCACTCAAATTTTAAATGCGATCGTAAACTGGCCATGTGTTTATATTGCTTGCCACATATTGTGCAAATATGTGGTTTATGAAAAACTGTAAACAAAAACTACATGTCATAAACAAAAAACTAAATGTTCTAATAATGCACATGAACAATAACTACCTAAATAAAATCATGGCAATACTAAATAAATCCACACAGTATAAATCACGATTTAAGATATATCTTAAATCGTGGTATAAATCAATCAATATCATACATATTATACAAGTAATGTATTAAATTAAGTAATTTTAATTAAAAACTAGTAGATGACTTTTAAGAATTAAAGAATAAAATGTCTATATGATTATAAATAAATACATTAACTATATATTTATATAGTTATTAAATACAATAGGTACCACAATAAAAGAAAATACGTAAATAATTATCATAGTGTAAAAGTATAAATCATATTATATTGTGCTTGTTGAGTATGAAAAATGTATTAATATATAATATATAAATAATAATTAAACAACAAAATAATTAAACTTTGCAAAAGTAAAAAACATATTTATGAGTAAATATAAAAATAAAAACATTTCACATAGGTATATATATTCAACTTAATAATCCAAAAATACCCCAATAATAAATAACTATCAATTATTAACAAAAAATATTATGATTTTGGTGTAAGCCTTTAACAATTTAAAAATGTGTTTTTATCTTGATTACAATGTTATGTTAAAATCTGAGATGAGATGTCTCGCAACCATATGTGACTGTAAATGGACTTTTTGGTAAAATCTCTTCAAACAAATGTAACAAAAAAACTGCCTGGTTTTCTGACATTCGTACCTCAGATGCCTGTACAAACCTGGTTTATACTTATATCTTTTACCACAACTATCTCGAGGACATTTAAAAAAACCATCAGGACTCATGACTGCTGATTTGGCATCTGAAAAATATTTATAACTTATATAAGAATAACATAATTACAAAACTATTAAAAAAAACATAGGCATTTGTTTATATTAATGAAAAAAATATTCAGTTTAAGTAAACTTGTACCTGACCTGTTTCCGCCACCAAAAAATAAATAAAAATATACATACAAGTAGTAAAAACTACAAAATTATGTACAATAAGAATGAAAATGAAGAATATGAAAATGTATTTTTTCTCTAAAATATAATTATATTTTAATATAATCAATTTATAAGATATTAATAAATTTAGAAAGAAAACAACCATTTTTTTTAATGATCACCTTGCTAAGATCGTACAATAACAATTTAATTTTAATTTTTTAACTTAAAACAATGGGTAATGGTTAAACAATATTAATGTTTTTATTATAAATAGACTGTTATATATTAAATTTATTATTTAGAAATCTAGAAAAAGAAAATTCATTGAAAACATTTTTTAATACTAGGCAGATATCAATATTCAAATTTTAAATTTAAATAAGAAATAAAAAATATTTTTAATATTAACCATAATTGTTATTTTTTATGTGCAATTATTGATTATCTTGAAAAAAAAACAAATAAATTAACAAAAAATTAAAATAACAAAAATTTTATTAAAACAAAAAAAAAACTACTTAAAATATTTAATTGATTTAAACAATTTATATAATTGAAAAAAAAATAGCAACATTGAAGTAATTCATGAATTAAGACAATTTGAAGTTTACATAGTTTAAATTCATACCTACTTACATAAATCAGATTTAAAAAAAAAAAATAGGAACATTTCATGAACTACTCATTTTAGTGTGTAGTGCAAATTTAAGTGAATACAATACATACTTGAATACAATTTTTATATTAATTTCCTGAATTAAATTTAAAATAAGACCATCCCAACAATATCAATGTATTTTTAATTTATTATATGTATCATTTTAGCCTGAATAGATAATGAAACTCTGACTAGATTCTAAAAAAGTCAATTTATATGACATACATCTCTTTTTCTTTTTGTAATGAGACACATGTTAATTTACGATGATAATTGTGTAATCTAAAAATCTTTATATCAAAGAAAATAACACATTTTCATGAAAATAAATTCTTACTTATAACTTGTTATTCCACAACTAGCAAAATAAATAAAAGTTTTGACCTACTGCATAAATTGACTCAAATAATTTCACCGTTTAATTTACAACCTGCTTACTGAGACTATCCGTAATAATATTATTATACAAAGAGTTTAATTCAATTCCTAATTTCTTCAATGGTAAATTAACTAACTATTCTTAATTCTGTTTTGATATATACTTCTTTGTTTACTTATAGTAAATTATGGTTGCAGAGTATACTATTGTATCAAATCAATTTATAGACCAACACATACAATTTAAAATAATATACCGTTGAACTAATCAGTCCTATATAACATAATATAATATTTTTGGTATAGAATTTTTATATTTTCTACATTGATTCTTGGTTTTAATCATTATTATATGTTACTAAATTCCCTGTATAGATGTATATGTTTTACTTAATATCAAGTATCAGTCATAGTACAAACATAATAAAAGAGCAGTTCTTAACCTTTTATAGAGGACGGACCCCTGATGAAAGATTTTTAGAAATCGCGGAACCCCCTTCCTTTTCTTTAGATAACCTTTTTTTTACAAATTAAAAATTAAGTAGACATAACAAAAATTACACATTTATAACTATTTTTATCACCCTAATGAATTTTTCATAAAAATGTAAAATAAATTATTTTATTTTTAATATTCATAAAATTGAATTGTTATTTATTGAATTAATGTGATGGTCGGTGTTGCATTTGAGACACATGTTTTGGAACATTGAGCTCAATACTGGAAAGCTTTAAGACACTGCCGTGAACCTCCGAAATGAATATTGTGGACCTCAGGGGGCCGCAGACCACAGGTTAAGAACTGCTGTAATAAAACATAAATATAATCTTGAAAATATTTTATTGGAAAATTTACTTTTTTTTAATTTTCCCCTAACAAAAATACGGGAAATTAATTTAAGATGTTTTTTGAACTGGTCTTTTAAAGAGCATCTTAAGTGAGGTATTACTGTATACTAAAGTATGTAATTATTTAGGGACATTTGAAAGATGAAATATTTAATAAAATAATTTATGAATATTTATCATATGAGATTTCATATTTTCTTTGCGTTTAAATGGTCGCCCACACAAGGCACACTGAAATTTGGAATCAACACCACATTCATACGTCATATGTCTCACTAGTCCTCTGTGATAGGTATACATACGGCCACAGGTTAAACATTGATGTCTCCTACCTGAAAAAAACAAAAAAAAGTTAACAAAGCATATTTATTTGTTAAAATCATAGAAATTAAAATACAACTCGAAATAATAACTACTATTGGTTTTACTCTACTATTGGAGTACATGGTTTGAGAGTATTATTCATAATAAAACGATAATTATCATAACATGATTTATTATTGCACATCCTATGATCTGGACATGATAATAACACTGTTTTAAACTGTTTAGTTCATATACAAGCTTTAAAACCATAAATCTCAAATCTGTTTTCTAATGAACAGTTTGAAACACGCATGGCAACAGCATTGAGGTTGTTTTAGGCAATCATACCAGAGATGTGAGGTAATATTGACTTGTTTGGATATAATCTGTATCAATTCAGAGTTTGATTTAGGTATTTTCTTGAACATATTAAAACTGGAACATAATGTTATTTAGTCACACAAGTACAAAAAAATATAATATAACAAAGAACAAATATTAGGTAATAAATAATACAAAATAATATTCAATCTTATTTTAAGCGTATAACAAGAATTAAATATGAAAAATATTTATGATAATTTCGTAAAAATTTAGGTAATAAAATAATGATTTCACCAGTAATAAAATTTCAGTTATGGCAAGTACAATTACTGTAATATAAATATTATTAAAATATTAATATATTCCTTGAAACTTTTACACTTAATAGATATAAACACACCTATACCAAGTTGTAAATATTATTACTTCCTTAAAAAAATGAAAATATATATTTAAGGGAAATTTTAACTTCCATAATCATTTATATATTTACTTATTTCATTATTAATACTTTTTATTCCCAAACTTTATAAGATAAAATTTTTATGTTACGTGTTTTAATGAAATTAAAATATCACATAATTTCAAGTTAAGTACATTAAAAACAATTAACAATGTAACATTAACTACATCATCATGATATTATGAACACGGAATAAATGAAATTTATAATTTCCTTTCCGTTTAAATGTTCTATAGATGCAAAGGTCACATTTGAACTGATGTGGCTTACTACAAATCACTTTAATATGTCTATTTAAACTACTTTTGTTTCCAAAAATTCGTCCACAATTCTCACACTCTAACTTATTATCATTGATTGCAAATATAGTAACTGTAAAACAATAAAATTGAAAAAAAAAAATTAATTGGGTTAATGAAATTTTAAGCATCAATTAATATAATTTAATAAGCATTTCTGTTTGAATACACATTGAATCACAAAATACATTTAATAATACACTGAATCTATACATTAATTTTGAAAATAATTCATTAATGTTGTTTATGTTATGTATATGTATTAGTAAAATGGTAAATATATGAATTAATATGAATCTGTAACTCTGTAAGCACACTGATGTCTCAATCAAATCAAAACCAAAATGACCCAGCCCAATACCTCAAATTCAAAATAAAATTAATTTCAATATACAAATATTATTAGTAAATTAGTAAATATATAAATATATAATGCATTGATAATAAATAATATAAAACTTATACCAGCAAGAAAAATTAAAACTAAATATTTTCATTACTAAAACACAGGTACTTTAGCATACAATATGTGTATATTACAGTCTAGCAAAAGTCATTTTAGAAAAAAATTCTTGATAATTTAAATGAAATAGTTTCTTAAATATAAATACAATTTAATAATTTTTCTTCATATTGATATTTGATGGTTTTTATGAATAATAATATGATTTTGAATAACTTCTATCAGTAATAATGGCAAAAATTTAATTTAAAAATTTTTACATTGACAAATATAAATAAAACAAAAACGATTTTCATTAAAAATAAATTTTAGGGCAGCTTTAAAGTATTTTAATATTATTCTAATTATGGCTGGTATTTGATTTGAGAAGTATTATACTCACTACAAGATTATATTCAAAAAAATTATCATCTAAAAAAATTTACCATCCTTTTTATAGTTCCAATTTTAAAAAATTTAAGCAGCTATTTTTACATTTGCATCATGAACTTCAGTTTTCAAATATAACTCATAATTTTCCTCTACACGTAAAATTCAAATTAAATAAACAATTTAATGAGAAAATATTTAAATTGGAACAGTAAACCATAGTTGATTTGACAGATGGCTTTTATAATAGATATCCTTTTGATTGACCTTTTATATTCCCTAATGATTATTTTTAAACAATATTTTTTCAAATGACTTAAGAATTGTCCTTAATTATTTTTATATAGTTCCTTTACTATATAAAGTACATACTTATATCAGTGTTAAATCAAGTAACTCATTTTTATTTTTATTTTAATGCTTGCTATCATTTTCAATAATGTTGACTGTTAGTCTATTATTTATTTATTTACAAGTATAATTTTCTTGGGGAATAAAATGTACATCAAGTTTTTATTAATTATCTATATTATTAGTTATTACATAACTCAGTTGGTATAAATGTATATATCACATGGATGAAATCAAGCAAATAGATGTAACTTAATAATAATTCGAAAAAATAATTTCAAACAAATTTAATTTAAATAAAGTACAGGAATAAATCTAATTTGAAGACAAAATCATTTGATGTTTATTGACCATGTGTGATTGCAATGCAAATTTGTAGCGACATTTCTTTGGACACATAGGACATTGAAACAAAGGCTCTTTGTTGCCACATTCAATTCGTTGATGTCGTTTTAAATCATGGCTGTATACGTATGATTTACCACAATTATTACACATATGGCTCTTTATTTTGGGAAAAATACCTAAAAAAATCAATTTGTAATCAAAAATTCTAATTTTTACAATCTAACATCAAAAATGCTGTTCCAAAATTAGTTCAAACAATAAAAGCAAATATTTGTAATCATTTCACTATTTAAATTACTCACATAAAAAAATTAATTATACTTTAGTCATTTGCAATACTATTTTAAGCAAATTCAAATGTTATATATATATATCAAATTTTGGTCAACCTATATAATATTATCCCCCCCATTGCAATCAATATATATATATAGCATACACAATGCAATAATTTTAAATAAACATTTAAAAACAATTCTGATAGAAATTAGTTGTCAAATTAAATACTTTCAGCAAACATTTTCTAATTAAAAATAAATTAAATATTAATAAAATTAAATAAATAAGCAGTCCAGTGGAAATAATAGCAGGGTATTGATCCCATCACTCTGGTGACATCAAGAATGTCAAATGCAAATTCATTTTTTGATCTATTGGTATTATAGTATTATTCGCTTATATTTATAAATTATAATGAAACCTAAATATCTATCAGGGGCAACTTTTAGGGGGGGGGCATAGGGGCCATGCTCCCCCAAGACTGAAAAACCAAGTTATAAGGAACAACAATAAAGGTAATTTAAATTTATAATATAAATCTTATGACAATCAAAACTCCAATAGTTACATTACAATTCTTAATCATTTTATTTCTGGATTTGAACTTTCCAAAAATATACCTATTGTCAATAGTCAAAATTATATATACCAGATAGCTATTTTTTATTTCATTAACATTAATATTTGTATATATTTTTTTATGTATTATGTAAATAGTAAATACATTGATAATTTTTACTCTAAATAATAACTTAATACACAAATTCTTGATATATTATATAAACACTTTCTGTCTAATTTTATTACAACGTAAATATATACATCCAAAAAAACATTGCCCCAGCAAAAAATTAAAGCCGGCCTTGATATCTATAAGCTATTATCATTATAAGGCTTATAAGTTTAATTCAATATAAAATTGCTTTATTCATCCAACTTCATATTTTCCAAAATGTATTTCAATCAAACTTATTAATTTAATTGATTAAATAATCAAACAATTTAAAGTATATCTAAATAAAAACTCAATACAACTAGATTGTATATAATTCGTTTTTAGAAACCAAAACAAATTTACAAAAATAGAATTTAAATGACACAATTTAGGCAAATTACAATTTAATAAATCAAATTAAAATCAAATGTACATATTTAAAATTAAACTTATACTTCATTAAAATGAAACCATCAAATCAACAACCAATAAATAATATAAATAATTAATCCTTACTATCTAATAGAGATTATCAATTAAACTATTAAAGGAAAAAACAAAATATGACACCGATAAGTTACTGAGCTTACTTATTCACATTGGAACAAAACTTTAGAGCATGATTAGAATGAGATCCTATAAATTATAATACAACTTTAAAACATTAAACTCGGATTAAACAACAATTATACAGAAAAAAAAAAACCGATTAAAACTATGAGTTTCACTAAAATTTACTCAATAGAAGTTTAACATACAGTATACATATTTCAGGTAATGAAAATTATTTTGAAAAACTGAACTTTATAAGACAACTAACTAAAAAACTAAATAACTTGTCTCCAAAAGTATTAAATTTAATTGAAAATATATACATTGTAAAAATGTTAGATTTCAAATAAATAACAAATAAACTCAGTTTTATATTATTTCTAATGCATAATTATTTTATTATATGTACAACTTTTTCTCAAAAAACTTATAATACAAAGTTCAAATTACTTTATAATCATTAGTTTTTAGAATTTAGATAGTATTTTTAACACAAACCTATTCTTAAATAATTCACTGTAATTTTCAATTATTATCCATTATATTTTAATTTTAATAGCAGTTTTTCACATACAATTTAAAATATTTAATTCATTATAGATTAAATAATTTTTTAGATAAACATTAAGAACAAACCATAGCAAATTAGACAAATTTATAAAATATCATTTAGATATTTTTATTTCAAACTCAAAGCTCAGAGACCAAGAATTCGTAAAGTTGTACTCTTTTACTTAAAATATTTAATAGTTATAATATAACACTTGATATTTCTGACAAAAACAAACATACACTATATTAATAGTAACTATTGTTATAGTCTATATTCTATTATTTTATTATTATTATATTATTTCTATTATTATAGTATATTTAATCAAGTTTTCAAAAGTAAATTTTTCTACCTTCTATCATTATTTGTATTAATCATAATTATCTTTATCATGTCAAATTAATCCTAATTTTATTGTATACTATTGTAATTGTTGAACTATAATAGCTGTACCTGAAAGAAGTTCTAAAATAAAAAATTAAAGTAGAATATATATTAATTAATGTATTCAATGAAGATATAAAAATTGAAGAACAATTACCTATACAAGGTGTTTTTCAGGATGATTTGACAAATGCAATAACTTTTGTTCCATTAAAAATGTATAAGATCATTTTTTCATTTTTGAAACTTTAGTCTTGATATTTCAAATTTTGTTCTACTCTTAAAAACAATGCAAAATAGCCATTATATGACATAGAATTTTAGAAAGATATTGATGTTTAAAACTCTAATAATAGTTATCCATTAATTTTATGATTTTTTTAAATTTGTGAAAAATTTACAATAATGTTGTGACAAATAATTTTATTGCGAAGTATTATTCATCACTAGCGATCGAATTTATATGCACAAAAAAATCCTCAAAATATGCTTCTAAAAATGCTGTAATATGCTTTAAAATATGTATTTATTTTTAAATATGTACTCAAGTACACACCAAAAATATTTATTAATATATAAATGTGTTATGTAAAATTGGTAAGTGTCACAATAATAAAAAGCTGCGTTTAGCCATGTACCCCAATGCATTAATATAGGTTGTGATGGAAGTGCAAGATTAGGTACCATATTTTGAAAAAGTATCATACGCAATGGAGCTTTTAAAAACTTTTTTGACGTTAGAAATGGATTCATCAACTTGAGGGAATTGATTTCTTTTTTCTTCAGCAACCCGATTTCTTATCTCCAACCGGTAAAAATCTTATTGATATTATGTGGCTGTAAACGTGAAAATACAACGAAAAACTAATATACATTTATGTGCTTTAAATAATAATATGCACAATAAAACTACAAATATGCATTCAATATGCAGTTTTTAGGTAAAAACGTTGAAATATGCAAAATATGCAAAATAAAATTAGTGTTATTTTAATAAGAATGAACCAAATTGGGGACTATGCTCATCAGATTTCAAAAAGCTCATTCTAATACATATATGCATTTACATATAAATCCGGTCCCTATACATCACTATTAATCTAGATAGAGCCTTAACTTATCTTGGTAAGGCTGTAAATAATTGTACAATAATTTTAATTATTAAATATACATTTTTAAAAAATTTAAAAATCTTAATAAATTAATCACTAAACATATATAACATATATAAACTATTTAAACACATTAATGTGACTAAAAATTAGGTTTAAAAGTAGCTATATTTATTTTTTTTAATGATAAAATAAAATTTTAGATGATCAAAAATTATTTCCAAAAATAATATTTTTATACAATTTTATTTTGCGCAGTACTATAATATTAATAGTTATTACATTTATCAAATCATCCTGAAACACTGTATGCCAAAATTAGTACAAATATAAAACAACATTGTCATAACCTAAATTTATTTTTTCTAATAATGGAAGGTATAAATCATTTTATTGCGCCTTACCACAATTTTAACAAGTAAAAAAATAACCAAAAGCCACTATTTTATGTATAATACTTTGATTGTTACAATGTATTCATAAGTTGATAGTGTTTTAGACGCATATGTTGTGTAAGATTCGTCTTTATTTTACACATTTTTGGACAGAATAAACATTGAAATTGTGGTTCTTTTCCACATTCATATCGAATATGTCGCCATAAACCATGCTTGTAGCGATAACTCTTAGTACATTTATCACATTTAAATGTCATTGTCTTTTGATCAATAGATGAAGTACTTGTTGGTGGACTTAATACAAAACCTGCATTTAAGAACCGTTTCACAAAAATCCCTAAAAATAAAACTAAATATTAGATTAAGAATGTTTATTAATTTAAATGACATGCAATCTTGATGTTAATAAAAAATACTAAATACAAATTTAAAGAAAAAATATTGTATTTAACATAATGATAATAAAACAAATTAAAATTAATTGAAAATAATTCTTGTACTTCATAGATTTAGTCAGTTATTTACCTAGTAACTAATAATTTATACAACTATATAGTATTATTTAATTTTTATCAAATCATATAAATAAATGACACTACGAATAATATTGATAATTATAAACATCATACATTACCACAATACTTGTTATAATACTGGTAAATATCCAATACATAATTACTATCAATAATGTATGCAACATTTATGAAAATATGCATCATAAAAACATTTTTCAATTAATGAACTACTATCCAATTATTTTATAGAAAAATAATAAATTTAATCATTCTTAACAATGAAATAAATTAATATTTTAACTTAAAACTAATATTGTAAGTATTGTGATAAAATTAAATAAATTTATTTTAAGTGAATATATTTACTCAATGTTTCACAATCACGTAAGTATTGATTTGTAATAATATCAATATTATTTTCTCAAAAACTTCTAATTTGAAATCAAACAATTAAAACTATATTATTATTTTATATGTAAAATATAATCAAAATATACAAACATTTAACATTTGGTATGTTGTAATTTGTCAAAAAAAATATTTTAACAAACTAGATAAAACATAAATTTTAATGTTTAATTATCAAAAAAGTTGAGCTGTTTTATCTTTATATGCAAATATTAAACACGAAAAAATAAAATATATTTTTACTTTCACCTGAATAACATGAAAAGGATAACTTCTACATTTTCAAAATATTACTAAAATCATTATATTTAATTTCATATTACAAAATATACTAATTGTACTACTCAATTTTCAAAATTTTAAATTATTTTCACCAAAAATGTTGAATAACGACAAAATAATATTTTAAAATGGACGATATTAATATTTTCATAATAAAATTTCTTAAAAAATTATTTTGGAACAAAGATATCCTAATATATTAAATTATATAAAAATTAAATACTTCCCTACAAATAGAAATAGTTTTAAAAACATATCATTAGTAAACACATTTAACATTAATTTTTATTTCAGTCTACATTAAAATTTAAAATATGTATAAGGTATAAAAATGCATCTTTATTATCATCATGATTATTAAATATTTAGAATATAACAACTAACAAGATATAAAAAAATAGTTATTTCCCAATCTGATAATAAAAAATGACTAAATTAACATTATTTGTGTAAAAATATAACTACTTTGAGTTTAAATATATATAAAATTTATTAAAATGAACTGAATTGTTTGGAAAAACATAGTCAAAAGCCATATATTTATATATTAAATTAAAATAAAATTAATTAAAAATCTATTCTTAACACAATTTTGTTAAAAAACATACATATTCAAATCTTATTACTAAGAACATTTTATTAATAATGTTAATATTTGGCACACATTTTCCTCACACTTATTATCATAAAAATAGATTATATAATAGTTAAAATTTTCGGGAAGACTAATAAGAATGTATATAATAAGTATAATATATGTATTTATAAGTATCATATACTTGTGTGAAATATATTGAGCACACTGATTTTTTAATTTAATGACTAGAAAACATTGATCGATTTATATTTTTCATGCTGACTGCGACTCTGGTTCAGCAGAAACCAAAGACTTATGACGTATACGTATATGTTGATGGAGATTACTTTTTCGACTGCAACGTTTAGGACACATAGGACAAGCAAACATGGGTTCTTTACCACATTCATATCTTAAATGACGATTCAAGGTAGCTCTGAAACGATATGTTTTACCACAATGATAACATGCTGAGCGAACTAATTGTTGAGGTAAATTCCAATAATATTCTGAAATTAAATAATAATATTAAAATTTTGCTTTATACAAAATAAAAATAAATAATGATTTTTTCACTCACTTAAGATACATAATCAATCAAAAACTTGACAACTACTTCACTGATGTAAGCTTTAAAACACACACTATTTTGCACTTAATTAGGATATAACTAATATATTCCTAAAGAAGTGCAAAAGATATTTTATTCTACAAATAAGTATTTGTTTTGGAAAATTGAGGGCGCTACACAAAAAAATATCTTGGATAAATTATTTAAGAATATTTTATGAACTAACCAATAAAATGTATAATTATTTTAGAACGGTACTACCATTTATGGAATTATTTATTTATTTTAATTAACCTATAATAATTATTATTGGCATGTCTGATATATAAAAACATTCCAAAATTAACAGTTATGTACAAAAGTTGAAACTAAATTCAATTTAATTTAATTTGTGTTGAGTATTCCAAAAGATAACATATAATTAAAAATAATTAACTGAGTGATTGATTCATGAAAAGATGCTCATTTTTCTAGGTTATTGTGCTTTTAAAATGAATTAACTTGAACAACAACTATTTTTTGTCATAATTAGGTTTTTAATTGTATTAAATATATTTTACGCAATTTAATACTCAGAAGCAAAATTATTTCCCAAAAATTATCTTTATCTATAGTATCTTCATAGAAGTTAAAAGTTAGATGAGCAAAATAATGCACCAACATTTTACAAGGTAATTGCTGCTCCAACAAGCTTATATAAGTGTTGCATAGTTATAAATAAATAACTTCTAATAAATTTGTAATTTGTAGATATTTTTTTTAACAAAAAATAATTAGTTGCAAAATATTAAAACTGAAAAAATGAGTGAATATTGTAAAAAATTAAAATGAATTAAAACAAAAAAAATTATTTTACTGATATTTTTAATGAAATTCTAAAAAGTCATAAATAAATATTTTAAATTATTTTATCAGTTAATTAGCGCTTCCAAAATATGTTGATTACATATTATACAAATAAATGCTGTTTTTTATTATAAATAGTTGAATATTTTAACTGTAAAGCGCCCTCTATACATGTATATACATTTTAAATTAACTATAAGGTATATCTACTACTACAACAATAAACTAGCCAAATGCAATACATGCACAACACAAAAATTTGCATATTTTTAAAACCACTTAGACTGCACAAACGTCTGAAGGTTGACTATGAGTTGTACATAAATATTGCAGTGAAACATTAATATGGTTACTGAATAACACATTCAAGTTTTGTACGATTTGGTACATCTATTGAAAATGATAAGTGAAAAGTATTTAAAAAGTATGGAGATTGGAGAATAATTATTTTTTAATCACAAGTTTTATATTTAAAATTGCAACACAATATAAGGATATAAAATAAAAATAAAATAATTATGTACTACTTGTTATACATTTTTTTTTTTTAATTATGTTACTATGTTAAAATTAAAATTTATTTTTACTATTCTAAAAAAAAAATGAACAATAAGTAAACAAAAACTATTACAATTTTAAGAATGATTTGATGTTCGGTATGTTACACTTGTCTATATTTATTCAGTATAACTAATAAATTATAGCAATTACATATATTTATATTTATTTGTATTATTCATACTAGGATAGGTATAGGTAGGATAGCATTATAACTCATAAATAATTTGATTTTAGAGAAACAAGCTTGTTTACAAAAAAAAAAAATTTTAAATAAACTATAAACAGTGAATTATTGTCTTCATAAATTATAGTATTGGTTATTAATATTGGAAAAAATGTTATTACTCCATGCTATCATATAAAGAATAATATATATTTTTTCAAAGTGCAAATAAATGCATCATAAAATACAAATAATATTTAATAAAATAAAATAAAAATTACAATCCAAAATAATTGGATTTAAATCAGGTGAATGTTTAATTACGTACAAATTAATTTTAATATATTGCACTAATATAAATATATCCAGGAATAAAATATAAAGTTACATGTATTTACATGTAGGTATGGTATGTAATAAATAAACAAAAATGTTTGATAAATTGAAATTTAAGTACTTAACATTTGTTAGACCCACCACAATAAAAATAAAAATAATATAATTATATCAAAATTAATTGTGAAAAGCTATTTATTATTTTGAATAAGTAATAAAAATATTTAAATTACATAATTGCACCAATGTTACCCTTATACGACTAATAAAAGTTTGCTAACCTCCCACCACCTAAAAAATTGAATGCAGGATAATATTCCCTTACAAATTAAACTAATAAAAATTAATAAATAAATAAGTACCTATACAACAAATATTAAAACCCTTTTAAAAATAAAAAAATAAAACAAATATAAAACAATATTTCGCCCGACAAATTAAAAATATTTAAACAACATTTCTTTTTCTTTTTGGTAGGTATATATCAGTTATTCATACAACTGTAATAAATTTTTTAAGCCTTATATACTAATAACTTTACGTAAATAATTATGAAATACTAACATTAATAATTAATGTTTAATCCTGCTACGATTGACACTACACAGGCCATCTCGAGCTATCACAATCATCTTATTGCACATTCAGATCGAGTTTTATGTCTACGATTAAGTGATAATTTCAACTACTAACTTATTTTTTCATGAAAAGATTTAGGTAACGATGATTCGTTATAAAATTTTGGAACATTTTAAATTTATTACAACCTTTCTGTAAATAAAATATTCCTGATAGTCAGGAGGATAATGTATTGCACATGAAGTTTAATATATAATGTTTATATTTACACATAAATATATGAAAATAAAACACCGATAAAGCGAAAATTGAGAAAATAATTATTTCAGGAGTACAACCAAAACTAAAATATCAACTAAACATATTTTTATTTTGAATCTATAAAACCTTTACCCAGATAAATAAATAATATAATTTAAAATATTAAACTTTGCAAGTAAAAACATCAACAAAATATTTTGAAAAGCATAATATTGCCAATATTAGATATTTATAATTATTAAAGGAAATATTTTCGTTCTTAAATTTAGTGAAGTTCAAAATATATAAAAATTTATGAACAATGAATATGTTATAAATTATAATTTATAAACTTATCAATACATTACATTGATAAATCATTTGTTTGAGAACATAAAATTGAGCAATTAGATCTAATGCACAAAGTTCAAAAATTAAATAATCCTATTTCGATAAAAAAAATCTAAAGTATACCAATAAAATATATAAATATTAACGATGTAGATGAATATATAGATGTATTAATTTATATATAGTATACACATATAAAAATAACTATAGTAAAAATTATGATCCTGAATGTATAGAAAATAGAGATATAAAAGAATTGGTATGGATTTAAATTTCTTTAGTTGGGGCACCAGTAACAGGTGGTGGAGGAGTAGCAGTAAGATTCAATTTGTTTAAATGTTTATAGTTTATATGTGTTTTCAAATTATCTCTTCTATAAAAGTCTTTAAAACAAATACCACAGCGGTATTGTTTGATACGATCACATTCATAGCGTACGTGGCGGTAAAGGTGATTCCTATTACGATAACTGCGTGGACATTTGGGACATGGAAAACGTGGTTCAGTAGCAGTCACAGTTCCATCAGTATTTTCAGGTGAAGCACTAGGTGTCAATTGCTGTTGGGTAGTTGACAATTGTCTAGGCACTGTAGCGAGGGTTGAATGGAATGTCTCTGAAGTACTAGTCCAGTATTGTAGACGAGCTTTGGTCAATGGATCCAACATCATCCTATTATATTTAGCAGAAGAAGCTAAGAAAAAAATAAATATCATATTAGAACACAACAGTTAATAATATTAAAGACTAGTTATACTATATTTATTTGGAAACCCTTCTTAAATGCAATATACACCAATAAGCCCCATGGGACTGTACACGTTAAGCAGTGTTATAGTTTATACAATTTATGAATAAATATGTTAAGTAAATATCCCTAGAAACCATAATAAAATGAATACCCAAAAATACACAGAATCTTCAGACTTACCACAAGATAAAAATATAGCTCTGCCACCAACCAGATCCCATGCATAAATTAGGAACATTTAAAGCAAAACATAGAATAAAATGTTAGTTTAATTTAGAAGAGGTTATTAGCAATTGACAGTATCTGAAAATAATTTTCTTAAAACTATCCATTGTGATTTTCAAAATTTCCATCTGAAACAAAAAAAAATTAAAATTAAAATAAATAGATATTATATTATTGTTATATGAAGTATACCTTTCAATACAAAAAAAAAAGAAAAAACAAAAAATATTTTAAATTTTATTTCATTAGAATTATAAATAACAATTGTATAAGATAATTTAGTAATTACATAATTACATAACTTAATAATGTATTGTTACTGAATTTAGAATTAAGTGTACTGTATACATTTTATATTGTATGTTTTTTAATTTTAAAAAAAATATACATTTATTTTTGTTGGTTTTACTTATGGTTAATTTAAATTAAATAATGTAAATTATACTCTGCAAAACAAAATTAAATAAATAGTAAAAAACAATTTAATGCATTATTAATATAATATGTATAGTACATAGTAAATAAATGAATAAGCAAATATATCAAGTAAATAAATTGAGGTATTCTATTCTTGGCACATAGTATTTTAAGTAAGTACTACTATGGTTCCAAGCAGAAGCATTGCGCAAGCAGGTATCTCCTGGTCATTGATTAAACACAAAAAAAAAAACTACTATGGTTATACACATAGTAGTATTGAACATAAGTAATATTCTCATTTTGCACATAATACACAAAGTACATTTCTCAAAGAAATTGTTTTATCAAAAGAACCATAAACCATTTAGTAAAAAAAATAAAGTAGTCTAATTATAATTAAAAACATTTTGTAATTTACTGAGAACAAAATAATCAAATAAATAACGGCAGACAGCAACTCAAAGATAAATATCCAAAATAGTGATAGAAAATAAAAGTTTTGTCAACAAATTAAATAGACATATGATAATTGTGTACTACTAGTTAGTATCTACATTTTATAGAATTATGGAATCATAAATAAAAATAATAATCTTTTGATTTTTTAAAATCTAATTTAAAAAATATTAATAAATAGCTAAATTAATGCCTTATTAGAAACTGACTTCTCAATAATTGAAATGAATGATATGAGCTTTATTATCTTAGTTCAAATATTCCATTTATACAAATTTTGTATGCCTTATTATAAAATATTAAATATGATTATTACTTGTACTTATATTTGGGTCATTTATCTTTTTCATATAATTTCGATAAAAATTGATAAACTAAAATGCTACATTAATCGATGTGCAATATGTAAAACAATTATTCATCTTAATGCGTAGTGATGTTTACAAATCATGAGTTTTTGTAGGGTAAATTTTCTGTATGCTTTATAAGAGCAATAGCTGCAAAAAAATATTGGATCTTTTCCATATTCAAGTCGGATGTGAAGCTGATAACTAGTCTTTGAACCGTACATTCTTCCACAAACACATATTTTGAACTTAATTTTACCTACAAATCAAACAAAATATAATTCTAGTTTTAATAAAATCAATCAGTAAGATAATTTAAAATAATAGAATAATTTATCAATACATAATAATAGAAATAATTTAAAAATAACTTTTCATATTTACAAAATTAACATGTGATTAAATTTTGAAGTCCACGTATACCACAACAAAACTAATAATAAGAGTATAATAAAGAATAATGTTTACTATAGTTCAAAATTATTCTAATTATGTAAACCTTTACTTACAGTTTGGTGTATACATTGTTTAACATTTGACATAGACAAATAGATTCAACAACAAAAATGTCCTATATATTCAGAAGATATAATGTACTTTAAGGCAGGAAATTAAAGTATTGTTCAAAAATATTATAATATTCTATAATTTATCTGTTTAATACTGTATAATCTAGCACTACATAATGAATTAGATAAATACAACATTTAAAAATAAATTCAGACAATATTATAATCAAGTTTTTTTTCCAAAGAAACTTTTCTCATGTTATCAGTACACTTTATTATCAAAAATAAATATATTTTTAAGCATAGCTAAAAAATACACATTATAATACATATAATATTTTCTATACTTAAATTCTTATTACCTAATATTTTACAAATATATTTTGAAAAGTTTAACATAATTTAAAAAAATTAAGTTGATTTAATAATAAAAATTTAAACATAATCAGTACAATATATTATATTTAAATCATTTTAATTACATAAGCATGTAATTATTATGTATTATTTAATAATTAAATATACACAAAAATATATACATATGAATGAAAAATGTTATAAAATTCTCATATTTTGTTTTTAAAATAGTTTTTATCTTTTATGAAAGATGTAATTCACCTTACATATTTAGTATATTATGAATATGTAATAAAATGTTTATTTATACTTAACAATAAATCAGATATTATTCTTAATTAGTCATTTTACCATATTTTTATAATATATAATATATCAAGTTTTATTTTATATTTAAATTTGTATACCATAAGATATAAAATAAAATGCAATAATAAATAATTCATGAACTAAAAGAAAATTCAATGAATTCCAAAAAATGTATATTCAATTATTGCAATAAATTACTGAAATTTTAAAATTATCATACTTAGTTTTATGAATAAATAATATATATAATACTCAATAATCAATTTTATTTTTTTATTTTTATTATTGACAATATCTCAATTGTTTAGTATATATTTTATATGTATATATATATCAATACAATAAAAATAAAGTCATTCCGTCTGAACTGCACAACGATGTTTACAATATGTATGTTTCTGTAATGCTATTTTCTGATATGCTTTGTATGGACAGTGGTCACATTTGAATTGTGGTTCTTTTCCACATTCTAATCGCATATGTAGACTTAGACTGGTTTTAGACTTGTAACTTTTTCCACAAGGGCACACCCATCGACCATCAACCAATTGAACATTATGCATGGATACAGATGGCCTTCTGCCTCTGTGCGCGATGAAGAAATGTATACCTGGTGATAAATGTTAATTGGTTACCTTTGTGTTCAAAAAAATTAACACTATAATAATTGAATAAAAGCTAAGCAAATAAAAAAGAAGTTTGAATTTTCAGTCCATTAGGTGAATACAATTTTCAAGTTGTTAATCCTAAATATTTATAATTATTCTGCTAAATAATGCAAAATTAAACTATTTACTTGGTATAATTCCATTTCAAAACCCAAAGTTCATATGTCTATTAAACATTTTAATCACACTCAATAAATATTTCCATGTTAATTAATACCACATTGAAAAAATAACAATTTTTTTCATGAAACTTTTTAATTTATTCCCTTTTCCATAAATCTGTAAAATTTGCTAACAAAATTATAACTTTGATAAAAAATAATAATAATAGTAATAATAAACAAATTATGACAGTGGAAAAGTTTTTTTTGTTGCGTTACAAAAATAAATAAATTAATTAAAATTGTAACTTTTTGTACATTAATTATGCAGAAAAAATGTAAGTTATACATACAAAATTTAATCGCAACAATTAAATATAAAAAAAAAATTCACAATACAATATAATATATATATAGAAACTTAAAATTATTAATACAAAAACCATTATATTACAATAATAATTAAATAATTACATAATATATCAGTACTAAGCAAATATATTAAATTTGATACAATTACCTTATTGCATTTAAAAATATACCTAAATATAAAAACATGAGTATTAATACAACAAATTAATATTGATTACAGTGAATTAATTTTAGAAAATTTTGTTCAAAATGTATGAATATTTCAAGCCATGAAATGTTAAGGAGCTTTATATTTATTTTAACATAGTAGGAAATACAATAATTTATGAAAATTGAGATGATTAAATATTCAAATTTTTAAGCAGAGTTAACAACGGAATGTATGTTTAAGTAAACACTAAACACTGCGACTTCTTATGCTGAATTTACTCTGTTTTGGTTGTGTATATACAATGCAACAATTGCAATGTAAGACTCCATCATAAACTGGGAAAAAACACAAGGAAACGTTATAAAGAATAATATAGCAGATACAGAACCAAATTAGATTCATAAAACAATTATTGGAAATTTTGTTGAACATGGGATACTATAATAACACTTAATTAAAATATGTGACAATATGAAGAACCAAAAAAATTATGCAATCTAGAAATGTATACAATTATTTTAATAAAATATAGTTATTATGGTGCAGGTAAAATTGAGAATTGATATATTTTTTTGTATAACATTAAATTTCAAAGTTTAAATGGATACAGTCAATAATTTTATACATTATTTATAATGAATGAAAAATATTATTTATTAAGGTTGATTAGTTGATGAAAATGAATGTAATCAAATTTCAGAAAAAATAACTAACCAATCATTATACATAATTTTTAAAATATATTTCAATGTGATTTATGGTATATGAAATTAATAAAGTAAAACGAAAAAAAAAATATAACAATATACAACCCCAAAAATAAGTTTATTCTAGTAAATATTTCGTCAAATTTTATTTAAAAATGATTCAATAAATACCATAAAGTAAAATATAATAAACATATTACAAAATATTATCCAAAACAGGGATGGTCAAATATTTAGCTATTCATTAATCTTTAATAAAATGATTTTGTTTTTAAATATTTAAAATTAAAAGTTTGAAATTCATTTTTAATATTAAATTTTAAACATTTTAAATTGACCATTCCTGGTTTACACTATAAATCACTTAAAAAAAAGCTTCTAAATCATAAAGTAGACATTTGCTATCTGTTTATATTAATAGCTAGTTATTTAACAAAATATATTATATTGAAAATATCATGTCAATAATTTGAGATAAAATAAATCAACAAATTAAAGCTTAAAAAAGTATGTTATATCAATAATACTTAATAATTCAAAATTAAAGAAGAACATATAACAGATGAATTAAACGAAGTATTAGAATAAATGAGTAATTTAATTGTGCCAATTCCTTGTAGAATGTATTGTTTTTAAATTACCAAGATTTCATTGTATTTTATATTAAAAACAAAAATATTTTTTTAATGAAGATATACATACCACAAATTAATTAAAACATTTTTAGAAATAAAGTAATGATGTTAAATATGATTTAATACAAACAACCATTACGAACTCAATCTAAACTAGTTTAAGTGTTTAGAATATAAGATTAAAATTAATGAAATGCCAACCTAAATTTAAAAAATAATACAATTCATTAATACCATATTAATTATTGTAGTATATTATACTTATTTATTTAAATATTATAATAATTGTATTATAAATAATTAATACTTGTTTTACCTGATGACAATAATTTTCCTGATGTGTAAATGAATATGCTGAAAAACTAAGGAATATTAGGAATTTTAGGAGAGGATGAAATAACTAAAATAATATTAGACATTAAATACATATGAAATTATAATAAGTATAATATAAAATTATTAATAAATATACAAATACTCACTTTATGCATTATACCATTACTTTTATTAAATATTATATTATTTCTGAAAATACCTTTATATTTAATTAAGTTATGTAATAAAGAATTATTAACAAACCTTTAATTATATTGTCAAACAATCAAGACAATTTATTTAAATAATACATCAAAAATATCCATACTCACTTTTACTTACTTTACATTTATACATTATAAATGTAAACTTATTCCTGAAATTCAACAATTTATTATGGGTTGTAATAGGACTATAGACAATCCTTTAACTACAATACCATATAATAACTAAAAACATGATTTTTAAATATAGATCTTAAAAACTTAATACCCTTGGTTACCAATACTTACCAGACATTGGAGTTTTAAAATCAAACTGTCAAAAGCATCCAATATTTATGAATTTGGTATTAATTAACTTGTAAAAATAGATCTATTAAATTATCTTATTTTACAGAATTGTAATTGAAAAAATAACACTTCATAAAAATATTATAAACTATTAATAACAGTACAATACAGTAGTTTAAACAGGCTCACTTTATTTAATAGATAATAATTTTACCCGTGATGAAATCTGAAATTAATTTTATAATAAAAAAATACTGAATAGCACCATCAATATATTTGGATCTATTAAAATCAACTAAAAATGAATACCTACTAAATATAAAATCATAATTTACATTAAACATAAAATTAAAGTGATAATTGAATAACTAACAATTTTTAAAACTTAGTAAATATTTCTAATCAAACATTACAAATATAATTTATAAAATTTGATATTACAAAATGTTTTAAAATTCAAACATCAGTTTAGCAAATTAATTGAGTTCAAGTATATAATATATAATATAATATAAGGTACAAAACGATATACCTCACTAACAAAATAAATACCTTAGTTATGGTTTAATAAAAAAACCAGTCTTAAGTTGAAAATAAAAGTATTATTATTATAAATAAAATGTATTAACAAGACAGTAGAATGAAATATGTAAGCAAGGAAGATTACATAATTCATCCATAGTTGCCTTACTTAACATAAAACAAATCAAGAATAATAATAATTTAAACTAATTAAATACCTACTATTAATTTATATAATATTATTAAAATACAAAGTTTATATTTACCTCAAAATTTCTTACAAACTGTATTAACTCTTTTAACAAAACATATATATATATATATATATATATATAAACAAATATATGACACAATTGTATTGTAAAATAATAAGTAATAACCATTAAGTTATAATACGTAATGAAAAATGAATACAGTTTATAATAATTTTTAATTATAATCACAAAAAGCTATTTTTATATACCTAACTTATAATTAATGTACTTAACTGATGTTTCCTTAAAATTGTTATTTTTAATCATCACTTTTAAAATAACATGAATATTTTTAAATATATAAAGTACTTATTATATTTTAATTAAGCAGTTATTTAATTAAGTAAATATTTAATGAATAACCTTTTTTTTATAAAAATCCAAATATATAGGTGAATATATTTTTTGTCTCCTTAAACAAACCTTTTAAAATCATCAGATGTTCTTGATTTATCAATCGCAGGTGACCACTGAAAGCTTAATAAAGCAGTTAAACATTTCAAAACTCACATTTACAATTTTTCTCATTAGATAATATAATAAAATATCTATTTCTTCATTGGGAAATACTATAAAAATAGTAGAATTTATCAAAAAGAAATTGGGAATCATAAAATTGTAATGTACCTACAATGTATAATACAAGAAAATAAATTATATTATAAAGAAAATATTTACAACTATGTATACCTATAATAGAATAATATTTTACATAATGATTATATATAAACATATATGCTTTAAAAAGAATAGTTAACATTTAATTGGTGTAACAATTAAACTTAATTTTAATTTTTTTCTCTTATTTATAAGATAGATACAATTTGTGCCCTGTGGCACAAAGAGAATATGGGATAATAGAAAAAAAAAATGTTGTAGGGCAACTTAAATAGCACTGCCCTGTTGTTAAATATAATTAAATAACAATAAAATAAAAAATGCGTGTACTTTCCAATGGTATTGCTGGCAAAATTTGCCAAAGACCACCCCAAATAACATTTCTAATAAATTAAACTATGATTTTAAATGAAATAAAATAGCCATGAAAAGTCTTTGAAATAAAATCACAATTTAAAATTAAAAATCAATTATAAACACTCACATTACAGTTAAGTAAAAAAAAAACAATAATAAATAACATAAAAACAATGTAGCAAAAAGCAACTTACTGATAAAAATCTTCATAATCTTCAAGGAGACAAAAAATATCTAACTTATCATATTATATAGTTAATTATATATAATTAACTAACTATTAATTATATAACTGAACAATCATAAAGTATTATTTCTATAATTTTTACTCCGATGCTTACAAATAATTATTTCACTGAATCATTCAACGTGATACAATTAAGATATTTTTTTAAATTAATTTGACTTATTTAATAAATTGAACAATAATTCAAATTCAAAATAATACAAAATGACGTTCAATTTAAACAGCCAGGATTCATATTTCATAGCGCGAAAAGGACAAATTCATATGTAGTTCAAAAGAAGTAAATTATAACTGTACACTTTACTTTTATAGAATTAAAGTTAATTAATTTGTTATGAAAAGAAATTGTTATACCTGAAACCTAAGGAACAATAGACATTAATCATAAGCAAATATTTTTTTTTAAAAAGTATTATTTTTGGATAATACAATTTTATTTGAGATGAATCACTAACTGTTTTAATAAAAATATTAATAAATCAACCACTTACCTCATCAGTTACCAACATAATGATAAGGACATACTCTAGAAATTATGCCAATTCTGAAACAAAGAAAAAAAATATATTTTTTAAAACATGTCTTATCTTATTCATATTAATATATTACATGGTTACTTGTAAAAATAAATATAAATAAATAATCCACACACAAATTCCTACAAAAAAAAAAAAACTACAAAATCCATAACATTAATTTATGCAAGGCAGTTATATTATTCTTTGGTTTAATTTAGTTCAATATAAGTGAATTATTTAATTAAAATTGATGAGAGCTATGTATTTAGTTTTTTTATACATATTTTATGAGTAATACCCATGATATAAATTTTAAATAATTTACTTACAATGAATTTGTATTAAACATGTCTTAGATCTATCTTAAATTTCATCAAGCTATTAAGCAATGTATTGGTAAAAAAAAATTAACTAAGAGAAGATAATATAACAAAAAGCATTTTTTCTGTTAGGGTTACAGAAGTTTCCAAGAAGTTAAATTTAAAGTCAAAAGTCCAAGCAGTCAAATGAAAGTCATAATCATAAACATAAATAAAATAATATTTCTTAAGAATTAAGAGGCACTAAGATCAGATCAACAATTAAATCAGTTCTAAATGTTATTGAAAGGAATATGAACAGGCACTCGACTACTCATAACAATCATTGGATTTTAAAGACAAAAGCCACATTTTTTTAACTTACTCAAATGTCAGTTGAAAATTAGTAGAGAAAAGAAGTTTTAAAGAGCAACACTATTTCAAGCAAGGACCTCTTGAGAGCACATTTGAATCATATAAGTGAGTCATATGAGGAAAACACGTAAGAGATATGTAGGATGAACCCCAGGAATGAATTGCACTTCAGAAAATAAACTCGATGAATGATTAGTTTGAAGGTTAGAATAAGAGATAAAACAGTGATGACCAATTAGTGGACCAGCAGAAGACATGACACTCCATTGGTAAAATAGGAAAACCTGAATATGTTATAAAACCAATAAAAGAGCATAGGGACAATTTTAAAAATTCTTGGATTCAACACAAATAATACAATTTAGGTCAGGTTGTAGGAATGAACCACTATAACCATGAATATTTATTATTTTCAAATCATCAGCAAATATAAGTTTATCAAGCTGAAAGTTAAAATGCTGTAAACTAAAATAAAAAATAGCTCATTGAAAAACACCTCTAGAGGGATTACAATATAAGATTTTGACTTATTAATACATACCTACAAAATATGAGTAAAATTTTGGCAATAAGGTATAATTAATATGATGATTTATGAGTTATGATGAAAAACAATGTAACATGTGGGAGTAGAGGGGAAAGAATAAAAACCTGAGCGAAAACTACATAGTTCATAATTCCAGATAAGATGGAAACCATGAGTCTGATAACTTATAGAACTAGGGTTTCAAATAATTTGGTAATTTTGTACAGAATGATAGTTAGTCTATAAGAGGATCACCAAATATTTTTCAAAGCATTGTTTCTTTGAAATCTGGAAAATTCTCTCAGGCCATCAAAGTTCAAAAAACATATTTAATATATTGTATTGTTATAGTAATGTAGACCAATCAAAGTCCCATTTTAAATCAATTATGCTCAGGTTGTGTCTCAATGGCTACAAAATCCAGAACATAATCTTCTTAATGCAATTCAATAATAGTCAAACCTCTGGAAAATTAAAATAAACGAAGCTAAATCATCCTTCTCTCTTAGACCAGGTGACTGTCTCTCTGTATCGATCAATAACAATCAAATTCCAATCACCCCGACAATAAAATACCAAGTTTTGACATTCAACAGACACCTAACTTGGGCTCAACACCTTAAAAACAAAAGAAAAAGTCAACTCCAGACTTCACTAGTTCTGCCCACTTCTAAGATCTAAGACAGCAATCAGTAATAAACAACTAATATATAAAGCCATCATCAGACATATTTGATCCTACGGCATCTTGATTTAGAGCTCTGCCAAACCCTCTAACATGAGAACAATTCAGGCATTACAGTCAATCTATCTGCGGCAAATTGTCTATGCTCCATGGTACGTCACAAATAATAATCTCCACTAAGATCTAAATTTTCCATTGCTCTCTTAACTAACTAAATTTTAAACTTTCCTGGCTAGAGATTTCCTAATTTAATCTGTCGGATGGCACTACTGAATGCTCTCCCTCATCTGTCAGTCTCGCTATGTAAATATCTATATCAAAATTACTTATTGTACAGAAATGTTGTGTAAATTGTAATTATTCTTTTAAAATAAAAAAAAAAATCAATTATGGTACTGTCAGTAAGACCTTACCATAAGCAAAAATAAGTAATTAACTAACACATTGCCTATAGTTATAATAGCCACTCATATTGTAATACATTCAACATCTATCATAATATAGTTATTTCCCTTTTTAACTGCGGACTAGTTAAAATGCATTGGTGAACCTATGCGAACTGCCATTTGGTAACCCTAAATCTAGTTTATAATTAAAGAATTTCCCTCAGAATTGCCATACTTGAGAATTAAAGAAAATACACCTTAATAAGACTCTAAATAATAGATTAGATTAGAGGTTCCTAAACTGTGCGCCGCGGCGCCTTGGTGCGCCTCAGTGTGTTGTCAGGGGAGCCGCAGCTGCGCCTCGCTGCTGACTACATTATCCATTTTTGAAGATCACTTATCACAGCTAGTGATATGGTTTGAGAAATATTTTAAATTTAAGACACTGATAAATTTGCATGGATTCAAGATCCATTTAATTCCATTGTTCCATCAGAATTTTTTTCTACTGAAGAAGAAAATCTAATTGAGTTGTCTTGCGACAGTAGTTTGAAATCAAAATTTACCAATATGGAATTGACCAAATTTTAGATTTCAATAAAATATGAATATCCCCTTGTATCTGAAAAACTCTATGTGTTTTAATTCCATTTTCTACTTCATATTTATGTGAAGCTGAGTTTTCGGCAGTCGCTGTGATAAAAAGCAAATATCGGTCAAAAATCAATGTGGAGAAGGAAATGAGAGTAGTTTGATTCCAAGATTTGAAAAACTATGATATCCAGGCTCATCTATCTCACTAATTCAGTTGTTTTCTACAAATAAACTAAGTCTAATTTACTTTACCTAATAAAATTAAAATCAAATATTTCAGTTATAATTATATAAAATAAATATTTCCATATTATCTATTGAAAATTAAACATGTTTGTTATTTTATATATTTTATTTAAAAAAAGGTCTTACATTTTATTAAGGGCACTATGAGCAAACTTCGGTTCTAAAAGGGCGCCACGAGTAGGAAAAGTTTGGAAACCTCTGGATTAGATAAAGAAAGCAAACATATTCTACAGGTTTAGAAGAAATTCACCATTTTACCTACACAGAAAAATATTAACGAGAAATATTCACTTCAATGAAAGAAATATTTTTAATCAAATTACCTATAGTAATGAAAGTAACCTTGAGAATAACTAACTAGAGGAATGATGTGACAAAATACAGAAGCAAAGTGCTCTGATATAATTTCCAGCTTCAAGATTGTTAGTGAATATTATACACTATTCAAAATGAGATAAGTACCAGGTGACCAATTTTCGTTGGTGACTATCAGATGTCTAATATAACATGGAATCTTTGGCTAAGTATTAGAGCCAAATTACACATATGCACAGTAGTCAATCGCTCCAGTACTGATCTTATAGATTATAGATGATTTTCACTAGAGTACATGTAAAAATAATGCCTGTACTATAGTGAGTATAGTAAATACATTTTCAAAATGAAAGAAATTATGAATTTGATAATTAAGTAAAAGTCAAGGTAGAATTAATAAAATTACAATATCTATACATTTTATTCTTAAACTAGACTTTGTCTGATTGGGCCTGCACTCCAAATCACACCCGCCCCCTTTACTTCAGAAGTTTGTCATTCCACCTTTAGCGGAAAAACAGGTCACAGGGTAGGGTTATTTGACATCTGTCGTTCCAAGTCACAGTATGAAAATCACAAAGTCGGTATTTAAGTGGAATTGATAGGCGTTAAGTACATTTGCAAGAGAATACCACTGTTTAAAGAGTTCTTTAGATTCTGAACGGAGTGATGGAATCGATTGATTTTACAATGATGTGTTTTTTTTTTTTTGTGTCTGACGACAACTTTTTTTGCATTAAAAATGCTTCGATTTACTTATACAGCAACTTATCTGAAAGGAAAGTGAATGTACTTGGGATGGTACTTGGGCAAGTCAAAAATCCAACTCTTTTAATACTTTTTACAAAAATTGAAAAAAACGTTAAAAAAAATTACGAAAAAACAGGAAATTTTACGCAAAATCACGTTTTTACAAACTACATATTTTTTAAATGCTCTAACTCAAAACCAAAAAACCACAACAACTTGAAATTTTCACCAAATCTTTATATTGGTGTTCTCTATACATGGTTAAGTTTTCAAAGTATTTTGACATGTTTTGACTTATTTATAGACAATTTAAATTTTCGATTTTTGTAAATTTTTTTTTTTTAAACACCTATAAAATTTAATTGACTGGCCGAAAATTCTCGAAAATTTAATACAATGTTTATAATAAGCTTAACTTATCTTCACTAGAAAATATCGGTGATCATTTCACTCAAATTTTTTTTATAAGCTCATAAAGCTCAAATTTGTATAAAATGTGTCAAAATCACGATAATTTGCAAGTTATTTTGTAGATAAAAATTCATAAAATTTTTTCTGTTCATACTTAAGGTTCAAAATTTTGACACTAGTTTGTCCATAAGCTAATCTTCAAAAATATATAAAAAAATTTCTACTGGACCAAAAGGAAAAAATTTTATGACCGTTTGAAATTTAAATTTTTAGGAAATTGCATTATAATTCAATTTAAATATAAAATACTATATTATTAAATAAACATTTTAGACAAACATATTAACTCCGTTCAAAATCGTTATTCGTATACAATGATATCTATCATTGAATTCAAATTTAACAAATCCATTGTAATAATGACCTATCCTATAAACTAGGTACACTCCACCCCCAACTGTACAGCAAAGCGAGGCCCACCCGTTTTTATTTCTATATCTTAATCCATTTCTGATTAATTTTATTCTAATGTACCTATATATGTTCCTTTATTAATTGTACAAAAAAGCCCAATCCGTAAATTCATAACAAAATAAATATCAACATAAAAAAGATATATACAATGAGCATGAAGAAGGGAAATATCTCGGGAAATATAGATATAAGAGGGCATCACACCTGCATGTATTGTCTCCGTCTTACAAACGTCTAACATAGCAAATCTGTGTTCAGTAGAACTTACTTTATGCTGTTAGTTTATCAATTTTAATATTAAAGTAATTTGATCTATTATTGAACTTCAAGATAAGTATATTATCTCTGTCTTCTCGAATAGTTTTTACTGAATTTTAATTTTTATGAAGATATGAATTTTATTAAATTGTAAATTTTACGACCATAACTTGCTTGAAAATTAAAATGTTGTAAAAAACCTTTCAAGATGACACACAGAAAATATACTACCCTTTAAGTGCAATAATAGATCAGATTACTCTAATATTAAAGCTAACAACACAAAATTAATTCTACTGAATGCAGATTTACTATGTTGTACATTTGTAAGACGAAGACAACACATGCAAGTGTGACGCCCTCATAATATCGATAATATTATAGTAACAAAGCTTACATCATTTGTATTATATATAAATATATAAAATTAAATAGAAAAACAAACAAGAAAACCCTAGTTTACTCAAGGGGAGAGAGATGATTTTGTAAAAAATGGGGAAAAAATCAATATCAAAAATAGTTGTATCAGACAGAATGTACATTTTGATTTGCTTAAAACAATATTTCAGTGAAATGGATGTTCTCTATCAAAATGTTCAGGTGCCTGAAATACTTCAAATGATTGGATATCAATATTTGTAGTTTTATTCTTACATACCTGCATTAAAGCCGAACAAAGCTAACCTAACCAATTTTGCTTCTGTTAATATAATCAATACAGTGAAACAATAAACATTCTAAGAACTAATTCAAATTAAGATTGGTCAGGCAACTATTTTTATGGTACAGGTCATAATAAAAGTATAAAATAAATAACTCAAATATCATAATAAATAGCATCAAAACTATAATGCTCTTAAACTCTTAGTCAAATTAAACACTTATAAAAGACCAGATTTTTAGCTTATCATTATCACATTTATATATTGATTTTATGCAACTTGACAAGGGTAAAAAATGTCAATGATTTACCAACTACTGAGTTCGTAGAAAAAAAATGTATTATATATGAAAACAATTGACGGAAAATATTCAACAAATCGTTTGTAGTCAAATTGGTGATGTTAGTCACACTGTTTCATTCACTTTTAATATATTTGTAATATAATATATTACTTTTATAATCATCACAATTCATCCAAATTGTTTATCGACCAAACATCCAAACAGGATTCAACCAAAGGAACCATATTAATATAGTACGTCAAATGTTGACGTGATAAAAAATTGTATTAGTATCACATACTATAATATACTGTACTGGAAACAATTAGTAACAACTGAGTAAACTAAATATAACAACATTAATAAAGTCTTGAATAAAGTAATATGAATACATGATAAATGATAATTGATATTTACAATTTATTTCTTAAATATTTCTTGAATGTTTTAAGAATATTTCTTGGTTTTTAGCATATTTTAACAGTTATAAAAGGAATATTTTGATGTTTTTAAGGTGTATATTAGCATTATATTTTAAACTTTTAAAAACTTAAAAATTCAGTCTCTACTAATAACAAATTGGAAAATTTGTATTATCATCCCTAAATCCAGGGGTGGCCAACATGTCAATCGCAATGCCATTTTGCATTTTCTTGAATTTTTGAATTTTTTTTCAGAAAACAAATAAAATATTTTGTAAATTTGTATATCTTTGTATATCCCACAAATATAAAAATTACATTTAATAAGCATAACAATAGTAATAATAAAAAAGTAAAAGAATATTAGCAGTAATAAGTTAAAAGTAATAATTGGTAATCAATATATTAAAATATGTGTTGTGTGAAATTTAACATTAATAATATTTTTTTATATTTATATTGTAAAATAAAATTAATAAAAGAAGTGTAACAAGCATGTGTGTACATATAATATACATTTGTTTATTGACAACCTTTTTTTTTTTTGGTCGATTGCGACTACCTGAAAAAACTCAGAGATAGATTACAAGTCTATTAAAGTTGGTCACCCCTGCTATAATCAACTAATAAAAATAAATTTAGAAATATTTATTATCTTATACAGAAATATTTATATGGATGAACAATATTTACTAGGACTATAATGAATGAAAATTATAAAAACATTTTCATTGAAAAGGTAATCTAATTCATACTAATTTACTAATTATCCAATAAAGCAACCAAATACCAAACCTTAATCTCTCCCAAACTTGTATTAGATAACTATAATATAGTATTGTGTATAAAACGTGCATTTTATTTAAATTTTTATTATATTTTTTTATTTGAAAATATATTATTAGTTTCCATAAATAAAACTTGCACTTAATAAGTAGATACATTTTTATTAAATATAAAACATACCTAGATTAAATGAAAAATATTGATATAATAAAATAATCACTTCCACATGCCAAGACAGAAGATGATATTTGTGCTGTCAACTATGAAGGCTAAATCAAACCCAAAATCTTCATAGTAACACATTATTTATCAACATTAAAAAGTGTACAGTAACTTATCATTAGAAATGTTTGTTTAAACTTACTTACTTTTAAACTTGATCCTAAAAAATTAGAGATAAAAAGATGATATCCAATTTTGGTGAAATTACTATACATATAACAAAATTAATTTTGCAAAGCCTAAGTCATCAAGCCATTAAAACAAAAAAAGCAGCAAAATGAGGTATTTGTTCTAATATTTTTACCTAGGAAACTACAGTTAATAAAAATGTATTAATTTCAAAACCCTAAGGTTCTACAGAATTAAGGTACTTTTGAATGTAAGAATATTACTATAAATTAAATATGAACCAATATAATTCAAGTAATACGGTAATATTATAGTACTATTATTGTACATAATTATAACATTTTAAAAACAAATTGCAATAAATGATGATGTATTAATGATGAAATTGCAGTTCAAGTTTTGCCAAAAAAAAACTAAATAGCTTATCTATTGATAAGACATAGTATATGTAAACAAACAATTTAATACAATAGGTATACATAGTTTGTCATTTTTACAAATGGAAAACTTTATGTTATTGCAGCTATAAATGAAGATTCATTATTCAGAATCATATTTTTTAATATATGAATGTATTATGTTGGATAATAAGTCATACAATCCCAATCACAAAAATACAATGTTTTGTTTGTAAAACATTCATCTGTACAAATTTAAAGTGAATTGTAAATATTATATACACCTATAGGTTCATAGGTAAAATAAATGAAAATAGATACCAAATACAAAACAATTAAATAAAAAAAAAATCCAAAACAAATCATGTAATCAAATATACTGAATAATGACAAAAGTACAATTGATAAGGATAAAGTATACAAACACTACTCAACACTGGATTACATTGGAAAAATATACAAGTCACTAAGTAATCCATTTGGTTTGTGAAATTTTTAGAAAGAAATTTAAACGAGTGCAAAAATTAAAATTAACAGCTCGAATAAAAAAAAAACTGAACTGAATAAATAATTTGATAAGAGCTATTGATGGTTTGCTGAAGAATAATATTATACTCGGTTTTTGTAGATAACAAAATCGTTCCCAGAAAGGTTTATTGAGAGATCGAAAAAACACATAAATTTAATAATAACGAGAATAAGACACGACGATGATGATAAAATGTCTCGAAATAGAGCGAAACAAGACGCATGTCAAGCCAACCGATAGCAAGCAAACAGTCGAAGATCGTAACGGAAAAAGGTTTCCGAGCGACTAAATACTGCACGTCCGGAGTATAAAATGTGTGTGGTACATAGGACAATTGGTCGTCCACCGACAGACTTTGGGCAACGGTTGTCAAAGGGTAGATGGTGGTTAGTGTGAAACAGGGATTGCGGTCACCCGTACTTGTGATAGCCGAAGACACAAAGCGACGTAGATGTGAGTATAAAGGAGTACTCACCAATCGGTAACGGAGTGGAACACGTCTGCGACGTCTCGTCTTCTCAGACAACATCCGTTGGACACACACACGAATTAACGGCACTTTTTCGCGAGGCCTCGACGGCCGGTAAAAACAATAAACACGGAGCCGGCGTACGGAGATGCACTGCGGCGACTGCGGTGGACGCGAACGGCACACGAAACGGGTTGGCTTGCACATCGAGCGCATTACCGGTGTCGCCGGCGGATCTATAAGCACTCCAAAGAAGATGAACGCAACACGACAGAAACGAATTTTGGATGGTGGCGGCGAAAGGAATACGGCGGAATGGACCAGGGGGGAGCACCCGAGCACGGACCACGGACGACCCGTCAACGCTAAACTAAACACGACTTACCGCCACCGTTGACGCGGACTGCTGAGGGTGATTACTGGGTGAAGGGTCGCGCGCGGGGTCGTATCACGAGAACGACCGTGGAAGAGAAAAACACCGCGCTCGTTCGGTCCAAGAAAGTTGTAGCCGCCGCCGCCGCCGTCACAACCACGACCGTACACGGATCGCGAGTGGTGGGTCCGTGCATCCGTGGAGAGGAATGTGAATATATCAAAATATAAATATTATTTTTATATTTATGACCATTGAAATATATCGTGTCAGTTATCCGAAGTTTGAGAGTATAGTGATTGTCGATACCCTGTCACCAGATTCTTTCGGTTTTCGTGTACACCAAAACCGTTTCGCGCATCGTTCGCTGCCGCTGTCCGCCGTCCGGCAACAGTGTGACCAACAGCGCTGTCCGCCGGGACAGGGGTCAAGGTCTCGACAGCTCTAGTCCGAAAAAAAATTACATATAAGGGCCAGTCCACCGTGTTCAACAATAATTCGTTTTATTGTTAAGAACTAACTTTTGAAATCGTCAATCGTATACTCGTACTACAGTTATTACAAGTAATGTATTTGAATGTGACATCGGCACCGAAGTTACTTAAATTGTGGATCATATAATGTGTCTTTAATTTGTAATTATTAATTATTACTCTAACTATAACACAAGCTGATAGCTTAAAAGATATAGATAATCATGTAAACTAACTTTATGTGTTTGTAGTAAATGTAATTGATGATAATTTGAATAAATAAAAAAATATTAAAATTATTATCCATTTTGATTTTTGGCCATACACCCTTTTGGCTTTTTCCGAAAATCCATAGCAAAACTGTCAAAAATATAGCTAATAAGGACCATCTTAAAAACTTCCAAAACGACTGCCTTACTTATATATGGGTTTCGGTATTCCTGCACGGAGATCTCAGTGCGTCAGAATTTCAATTGCTGTACGTGTGCCCAAAACAAATATTATATATATATATATATATTATTACTATACACACCGTATATGTTTAAGTGTAAAAAGAAAATTCAACCGCTCAACATCAGATAGTTGTTAATGGAAATATTCAACTCCCGAAATCATCATTCATAGATACTTTCTATTTACGCACGGCGTAAAGCTGTTTTATAAATTCGTGTTCCAAAATGAAAATGCTATTGGAAATAATATTTTACGCAAGTAGTTTTCGTTTTATAAATATTCATAGAATACGATGCGTATAGAATACAACAGAATAATGATAGTTTGTGTGTTGGCGTCACGTAGGTAGTAAATTCCGTCTCTTATTAGATATTCGTTACTCGTTAGGGACTAGCGTTAGGCAACATTGTATAGACAAGAATTGGATAATCCTACAATCATACAAATGGATAAACTTGGATTTTAGCTAGGGGAAAGGTAAAGGTTTACCATGGCTTTTTTAGTTTTTTATATTATTTATTTGCGTAATGTGTTGCATAAGCCATAATATTTTATGGTAATACATAATTTAAGTCATATAATGTATTATATTATATTATGTAATATATTTTATTCGTCATATAAACTTCGTCATAAGGAGCTTATTAACTTGTGTGCTATCGTCTATAAAATTACATGGATTTATTTTAGCAATGTTTCTACCGATAACAGAATAAACTAACCTCTCAGTTAACTACTTCAAACACATCATTTGTATTTAGTTGAAGCAATGTCACTGGCAGATAATGAGCCAAGTACATTAAAAAATAATAAAAATAATACGAATAAAGGATTTAGTAGTAGAAGTAAAAGAAAAATGTATGTCACATATTGAAGTACTTACCATTACCTCATTTAACAAGCACACAGAACAATCGGTTTAATGTAAAAACAACCGACCGAAACGATTACTACAGAATATTTATATACATAACATATATTCTATTTTTAGACGACTGCATGATAGGTTTTCTGTACATAATCCTCTAATTGCCAGTTTTTATTGTCTCTTACCAAACAATAATTTGTCAGGTATCCAAGATGAAAACATAAAAAGATTGGCAGAAAAGTATAGTGATGATCTTCAATGCAATCATATATTAGCAATTACAGAAGTAATGAAAACAAGTTAATTTGAAGTGAAAACCCTAAAAATACATTGGAAGCTTTTGTGTCTACTGAAACGTAAGTTATAGGTATAACCTACTCATTTTCACTTCTATTTGTAATTGTCTCCAAGTGCTAACAAACGATTTCTGTAAAACAAAAACCAGTGAAAGATCATTTTCTACTTAAAAAAAATTAAAGACATACCTTAAAATAACTGTTTTGAACGATTAAAAAAAAAAAAAAAAACATTTTATCTAGTGATATACTATTGTTACTATTTATACGTTATAACTCACAGAAAACCAAACATTTTCAAGTAAATTGTAAATACAAAGAAATTTTTAATGGCATACATTTTTAATATAATAGATTATTATAGATAAGATATTGAGATAAAATATAAAAAGAATCGGACGGAAACTCGCTCTACTGTACAGTAGAGGGTGGATCTCGTTCAGAGGATAGAATAATCCATATTCAATGGTTTCTTAAATTTGAATGCAATGATAGGTATCATTGAATACGAAAAACGATTCTGAATGGAGATGATTTGTTAGTCTAGAATAGATATTTAAATTGTAATATTATGTCAATATAAAACGTAAAACGTGGTTTTGCATCAAAATTCCCGTTTTTCCGTTATTTTTTTATGGTTCTTCCCGACGCGTTTGAAAAGTATAAAAAATGTTTAATTTTTGACATGCCCAAGCACCATATGAGTTGTAAGACGGAACAATTTATTTTATCCAGATACATAACTAATAGTTATGTCAACTAAAATACTCGTATATTTTATTTTGATTTAAAATTATAGCTATTATAAATTGAAATAATTTACAGTGATATTTCATTAATTGGTTTTACAATAAATTGTTGTATATTAATATTATATATACTTTTAAGTTTTACGTAATCATCATAGGCGCAAATAGGGGTGGGGGCTTTACAAGCTAAGCCCCCAAGATTTCTTAAATTTTTGATAAGCTTTATCAGTATGATGAAGAATTAGTATTCGTATTATTAAGATTATGTAATTCGTAAATGAACAAATTTTATTTATTGTGATATTATTTTTATTGTTATTGTACATTGTAGACTTGCAGCCATAAACCATAATACCTACCAAGAACTAAGAACAATAAGCATTCTTATTACAGAGTCTACATTTTTGCAGCTCATATTAACTAGGTATAAACAGTTCTAAAAATATTAGGAAGAGCATGTTAACTATTCAATATTAGATGCAATTATAGTTAGTTTGAATCATAGGCGGATATTTGGTCACATTCGTGGGGAGGCTTGATAGTTTTGTCTTATCCATTAGCGTAAACACTAAACAGACATTTAAAGACGTTTTTATAGAAGCTAATCTTACTGTAATATAGCACCAAGCCACCAAATATATACATAGGTAATAGGAACATAAAAAATTGATTATTGGTAGCTATTAATTTTTATTTTAATTGTATAAACCTATTGCGTTGTGCAAATATATTAATGTCAGTATTCCAGACCATTCTCGTATTCCATCAAAATAAAATAAGAATTATAAAATATCAAATATGAAAATATCAAATTTATTTATACGTCCGGGCATCTGACGTGCACTTAATTATATAGTGAGGGGGCTTGAATACTCTATTTTCAGAGGAGAGTTTAAACATTGTAACAGCAATTGATGAATTATTTAAATTAAATTTTCAACAATCATCTTTTCTTATTGATTATTATAAAGTACGTTGTAACTTGAATTTGAGCAATATTTATAAATTATGAATTCTATTTGACAAATACTTTTTTTAAACTATTTTGTTTTTATTTGTATATTTATGTACCTACAGGATACTTTTCACATCAATTCTTCAAATTTGAAATGTGAAATGAATGTAATGAAAAACACGATGAAAGAAGTTGATTTTAAAAATATCAAAAAACATCTAATTGAAGAAGTATTTCCTAATTTATTTAAAATTATGTAAGTGGCAATAACATTACCAGTGAGCTCGGCCACTTGTGAAAGGTCCTTTTCAACTATGAGAACTGAGAAGGATCAACACATATGTCCGAACTAACATGACTCAGGGCCGATATAGTAATTTAGCAATATTGAATATCCAAAACGATATTATAGTAGATACTGAAATAATATTGAACACATTTGCTAAATCCAACCGAAAAATACAGCTCTAGGTACATTTTTTTAAATAAAAATTTGTTCTATAATTATATTATTTCTTTGTTACTTGTTGCTCTAAAGTCATACTTACAGTAATAATTCCTATTGTTTTCCTAAATGTTATGTGGTGTAAAATGTATATTATATATGTATTATAAATATAATTTTGACAACAGTTATAAGTATATAAAATAGCACATTTAAAAAAAAAATGTTTAGTAAGTTTTATTTTCTGTCAATATTGTAATTAAGTAAGCAGTATATGATATATCTATATGTTGTACTTAAAAAATTTGTAGGTGTTAATTATTTGTATAAATGCTTCAATGCTTCATTCAGTAGCTAGGGCTTCAGCCCCCCCCCCAAATCTCAAACGCTATTTGTGCTTATGGTAATCATATTACTTTATTATCTAACACCCCAATCTAAATAATGTTAAAACTTAACAGACCAAATAACGGCATCAGCTGAAGTCAATAATAGTTGCCTATACAGAACGCCTTAAAAATGTAAGGAATGTTTTACATGATTTTATTGTCAATAATGAAAATAATCATATTATATTAATAATAAGAACCTAACCAAAATAAGATACCGTAATAAACTAATAACACATTAACTGGTAAAAATGTTTCGATGATTATTTTAAAATAACACATATTATAGGGTGGCCTTTTGTCCCGGGTATCCTGAGATGTTACTGGTTTTGAACCTTTGCATATTAATGTCCGAGAATTTAAAATAGTTTTCAAAATTAATTTACCTACCTACTCGATGGTCAGTTTTATTTTGAACAGAACCTAATCGCTATTAATAAATTTTTACGGTTTTCGATAACGAATTTTGGAATATTCCCGTGACAATAACAGTAATAATTGATTAATCACTTTCTAAACCGACTTTTTTGCCTTTATCACCTAACTAAAATCATTTTCATTTATATTAATTTAAATTTGAAGTCTTAAATAAATTAAGATATTTATTGATTTTAATGTTTTTAATAATTTATAATTATAATAGTTAATATTATGTATTTATATATGTATGTATGTATATTTAATATATAAAAATATAATAATTATTAAGGGTAAAAAGAAAGTACAAATATTAAGACTGTAAAATATACAGGTCTTGAATTTTGATACCAAGACTATACACATAAAACACATCATACTTGGAAATGAAAGTAATATTTCAAATAATTTAAAAATTTAAAAATTGATTAAATATTAAATATGTTTCAATATTTAATGCTTAAGCTATAAAAATAAATTGCTTTATTATAATTTTTTATATACCAATAGAATATGGATCTGTATGTACTATATAAATAAACCATTGATTAAAGTAGGTACAGTAAATAAAAATAGATATTGTATTGATTGATATTGATTCTCATTTTAAAGTTGAAATTAAAATGAGATCGGTACTTAATAACTGTTGACGTTCTATAAAATAATTTTGTTATTTGAAAAAGTATTTGAATCAATGTATTAAGTACTTATCACCTATATTGCTACCTACTTGTAGGGAAATATTTAATAATTTATTATGATAATAAGTGTAAATTTAATATTTTTTACAAAAAGATAACATAAAATAAATTATTATCAATTATATTTTTTGCCAAGAATAATTGTATTACAAAATAACCATATAATATGTAATGTAATACAGTGACAATAGGTATAATTAGTTTAATTTTAATATCTGGTGTAGCTTCATCAAATGTTTCTTTAGACTATGGACCCGCTGAAACATTTTAAAGCATATATGACAACGATACTGAGGACCAATACCGCATTCTTTTTATAAGTGCCGTACTAAGTCTTTTTTGTGTACATAACTTTTATCACAGTTATTCGTACAAGGCCATCATACTTGAAAATCTAGAAATAAAGAAAAATATTGTTTAGTTATATTATTACTCAATTTAATCCAGGAACAGCAATAGGCGTTTAAATTAAACATTAATATTGGTTGTTAGATATTCAACTATGTTTTTTAAAAATAATGTAAAAATGTATTCTGGTACACATTAATAATTAAAAGTTACTTAAATAATTATTGAAAGGAAATATTAGATTATAATTTTTAAATATTTCACCTTTTCTGGAGAATGGATTAAGCTGAACTTTTACTGAATTAAGTTGATTTTTTATAATAATAATTAATAAGTAATAAATAACATTAATAACAAGACTCATATACAATGTATAATATATAAAATTAGAACAGTTGTATTATATAATTATAAATTACCTATCACTTAAATAAAATCAAAAATATAAATCATTATAAATTAATACATAAAAAATATATTTATTAATATTAATAATTAAAAAAATTCAATTGTCTTTTCCATATCGTGCTAGATCATATTCTTCATCAAAAAAAGTAAACAATTTTCTTAAATAATTGATGACCATTTACAAATACTGCAACTAAAAAAGTAATAATTAAAAATATAAATTATTTACTAGCATAAAAAAATAAATATAAATTATTATATCATAATAAATTATTATATCGTCTTCTTTTTTAATGTGAAAAACTGAGCCATATTTGATGAACTCGTCACATTATCTATATCAATTAGCCTCAAATGACAATAATAAACAATGTACATTTTTTTAGTGTTATAATGAAACGAATTTGGATCACCAACTAATCGATAGCTTATAAAACCAAAGAAATAGATATAAATATAATAATGTATTAATAAACTACCTAACGAAAATAAAAAGCAAAACATTGATAATTCATCAATTTTTTTCTCATTTACAAAATGATGTCGGTCACAACCACGAATTAAGATATACGTTAACTCATGATCACTACCACAGAGTAATTATTACTCTATATTACTCTATGGTCACACTCACTACTCACTAAATAGATGGAAGCAAATAAGGATAGAAGCATCTTGAATCTTCTCTACATCGAGTACATCGTGGATAAAGGTAAATAAAACACTATTAACTGATAACAAAACCGATAACCCCGGCAATAACAGAAAACAGCTTACAGATAACGCCCGATTGTTATCAGAAACATTTTTTCATAATAAGTATATTTATTTTATTTACTTTATCATGTCATTTGTCACCAAAAACTTCTTTTGCTGAAACCGTAACCACTCATTTGGGTTCGATCACTTGAATCGTACAAAATAGTAATTCCAAATGGCTGTCCCGAGTCCCGGCTTACAATAATTGAGCACTGACATTTAAGCGACTGAAAATTGAGCGTAGGTTTAAAAGAAAAATAATTCATTAATATAATGTCATACTAGTAGTTAGTACCATTAATTATAAATATTTAGGTACCTATATTATTTATATTTTGTACATTATACTGTTATATTTTTCATAAATCTTTTAATTTTAAGGCGTTGTCTCTATAATAATTAATAATTGTTTGGTGAAATGGTAACTATGTAGGTAGCTAACATGGTTAAATTAATTGTATAATAACAATTATTATTGTAGTCTATACAGTAATAAGTTATCCTATTTATATCTTGATATGGTTATTGTGTGTTGCAATTGTAAATAACCAATGATCTTAGTCGAGAGAATTCAGACGACGGTACAAATAAATTAAATAATATTTGTGTTTCCTTTTCTATTTGTTAATTAGGTAGGTACATATTAGAAATTAGCTAGTATATTTCATTCAAAAATCTTAGGTATTTACCTATAACTAGTTTTGCGGTTATATTTCATTCGATATATGTAGTCTTGTAAAGTACTCGAATAAAAGTATTTAAACACTCTTAAAATACAAATATTCAAATATGTAGGTATTTTAAATACTTTCCCATAGTACCTATATTTAAAATCAAATACTTTTTTTTATAAATTTTATTTCAATTTTATTTTTATCATAATAAAATAAAATAAAAATAATTACACATTTTTTTGTGATATGAATCTGTACTTGCAAGTATTATCATTTATATGAACATTTTTATCAACTATTTGAATATTTGAAAACAAGCATCTGTATCTGGACTTGAAACTCTTTTCTATGACTTGAATACTTGTAAAGAGTATCTTTTATAACACTGGATTTATGCCTACAAGGCTACAATCGTTTTCTTAACATTTTTAAAGACTAAGATTATGCATATTACGTAATACGCACTATTCGAGCAATACATTTGAACATTTTGAATCCAACGTCTTTAAACTGGCTTAAATATGGTGTTTTATTCATACATTTCTAATCATAAAAGTTCATAATTTTCCTCGAAAGAAAAATAAAAGTTTATAATGTCTTTTGTTTATTGATTAATGATCTGAGTTCTCATAAGACAAAAGCTTGAACTCATTTTTAATCCATTTATTTGGAATTGAAAAATCGAAAGTGAGAAACGCAATTTGTTATTGTAATTGTACTTCGTGAAACATAATACACTGTAAGTCTGTAACATCAAAGAAAACTAATCTAGATCGCGCCTCTTTAATGTATTTTTATATTGAACATATCTTTTTAGTTTTTTACTATAAGCGTTCTTGTAAATGACTTGAGTATAAGTATGCAAATACTTTTAAGTACTCAGATATGTATTTTAAATACTTTTCCTAAAAACCTATCTATATTTAAAATCAAGTACCTTTTTACACATTTTATTTAAATTATAGTTTTATAACATTAAAATTATTGTACAATTTTTATGATTATAAGGTAAATAACGCTATATAAATATTTTTTAATGTATTTGAAAGTATCTATGATTATTTTTTAAAGTATCAATATTTGTGCTTGAATACTTTTTGTATCAATTAATCAAATACTTAAGTATTTTGAAAACAAGTATCTGTATCTGTGATTTGAAACATTTAAAAAGTATCTTTTACAAGACTGAATCTATAGGTGTATATACTATGTATTAATTTTTTACGATTTATGGATTAGTTTTAATAACCAAACTAATCAGAAATTAATTCATTTACTAACTACCTATACAAATATTTTGAATAAAACAACCACCGTACCAAAATACCTATGTTATATACATTCTGCCTTTCTGATATTTTAACTAGGTATATTCTAAAAAAAATTTGACGAATGTCGTCTATGTCTACTTTAATGTAATAAATTTCCCAATTATCATACAAAAGTATTCTTTATTTCACTGTAAAGTTGCTTGTAATCATACTTTTTTCATATGGCGAGAACACAACGTTTCATTGATTATAAATTATAGTAATTATTATACCTTCCTAAAATATATGTTTTTATGTAATACGTTATTTCTCATATTGTTATTCACCATCTGAATTTCTAATCGATAATCATATTTCGAACAGCAGTCTTATTTTAAGCCAAATGTGGACCATATATGTAGTGTATATAGTCGTGATACACACACACAATACGGTTGGGTTATTCTCAAAACTTACTTGACTTAGTATCGTAATTTCAGTTATATTTTTGTACCATCGGGTTTTTGCACTAATTATATGGTTATAAGTAAAAATGTTAAATAACTTGGTTATTAGTGTTATTACATTAAATATGTATACACAATCAAATCCACCATTTATTAAACAAAAAAGTAAATACATTACTATAAGTCTATAACTTCCAATAAAATCACTAAAATTATAAAGTCGACTTTGGCCTCCCCACTAAATCAAGTTTATAATCATAAACGGACATTTGGTTGAATTTTTAGGGGGCTATACATCTATAATAATCCAATGTAAAATGACCCACGGGGGCTTTGCCCTAGTACTCTCTTCCTATGCACAATAAAAACAATAAATAACATTGGGGACTATTCAAAAATTTAGGGGAAGGGCTTAGCCCCCTAAGACCCCTCCCCCTGAAGTCCACATATATTTATACGCCAGTGTTGATGTGTATTTGTAATTTGTACCTATATACCATACATGCGTATACCTACATATATAAAAAAAATATTATCCATACATCTAGTTCTAATCGTAAAACAAAAATTTAATATTTTAAGACATTTTAATAGGTACATTATTAAATTAGGTTTATAAATAAATGTCTAAATAAATAACTGTATCCACCTACCTACCCATCATATTAAAATGTATAAGTTATAGGTAGGTCAAATAGTCAAATATTTAAGAAAAATAAATGTTTATATAGTATAATTTCAAAAGTGATTTGGTATATTAATAATGTAATATACTGACAACTCACTAAGGGCTTGGAACTTAATGCACTTAAAAAGTACTAAATATGCATGCACTTATGGGCTTAAAAAAGTACAAATATGCTATAAAAGTATGCGCTTTTTTTCACACAAATATTTTATAAAATTATAAATATAGCAAAGTAATAAAAAATTCCGATTTTTAATTTTTTTATCATAATTAAAAAATAATAATAATAGCTTTAAAAATGTTCCTTGAATTAAAAGATGCAATTGTTTCTAGTTATATTTATAAACCTGAAATACATAAGTCATAAATACAAATTAGAAAAACTACCGGGCATAGGCTACCTACCTAATTAAAGTGCATTATATAAATTTTGTTTCTACCTTAAAAAGTGTTACGTTAAATGTATATAATACATATAAATATATTATATATAAAATATATAATATATTTTGTACATATATAACTGTAGATAATGCTTCGGATAGTGAAATATAATTATGTTTCAAGTTACGTAATATATCTCAGTATAGATCCAGTGTAGAATATTTAGTAAATTCTCAAAAACATTTTTTTTTTTAACAAATTTTCATACTGAATCTTCACAAATTATAATTATTTTTAAAATATGCTCTAAAAATTGTAAAATTAAGAAATATGCTCTAAAATCTAAAAATCTCTAAATATGTAAAAATATGCGCTATAAACTGTTAATATGTTTTTCGTAATGTTTTGGAATGAATTTCTAGTTCACTTAGCAATAAATTTAATAGCTCAGAAAAAAAACATGCAAATAGAAAAACTTCCCTGCCTTACAGTGACATTTGACAATAATTGCCTTGACTACATGGTTTTTATTGGAACAAAAAAGAAAATTATATAATAGACAAAAAAAAATTTTCGAGACAACATTCAACAAGTTTTATCAACTACAAGTAACTATAGTAATGAATAGTGTTTATATTATTATAATTTAATCTAAAATAATCGTAATTTCTGATAATTTTATAAGTGAATTAATAAAATCAAATTAATTTGTTTATGCTCTGCATTTTAAAATGCATGTTATAATATTTAAAACAAATGTTTTTACCAGAACAACTTGTATATTTAAACATACCGTAGGTAAATGTACGTTCATGGTGTAAATTATATAGTTTGGGTTTGGTATACGTATTCATAGATTGTTTAATTTTAATAAATGTTCTTATAACAATTATGATCATATTTCTATTTTCTTTCGATTTTATGAAATTTGTTTCATCTAGGTATAAAATCACTTTTCAGATAATATATAACTGGCCAACTTCAAATGTCAATGTGTTTACGCTTAATCCATCACGGTAAAACTTATAGACTTATGTTGCTTATGCTGGAAATAAAATTGTTAAATATCATTGAGACATCAATATTTAAATCAACCAACTAAATATATTTGCATTTTTGGCACAAAATCATCCTCACTGTCCCATAGTTCTAGAATCGTGGTACCCTTCAATACTAAAATAAAATTTTTATCGTACCTATATTACACTGGTAGATACTAGATATCAATAACAGAAAAATGTTTGTGAAAATAATGCCCTTATACAAAGTGTATAAGTTAGAAGGTAAATTATCTCTAAAAATGTAAATTAAATATCATATTATTATACGATAAGTATTTTAAATGGCAGATAATAATTTATACATAGTTGACAAACTGATAATAATTGAAATGGAATGTTGTTCAAAATATTGGGTGACACACTGTATGCATATAATTACGGTTTTAATTGTATATTTTGCATATTTTACTATATTTAATAATTATTAGCCATATTTATGAATTATAATCCAATCTAGTATTTTGGAGCATAAACATTATATCCTCTACCAATTACTATTACATACAAATTAAAATTAATTAATTTCTTTCTATTCAAGAATAACACATTTTTGTTTTGCATCTTATATAGAATATTTTTTTAATATACTAAGTATGTTAAAATTTTCCCAATCAGCATATTATAATTATTAATATAAGTATTATCAATAAATGCCTATAATAACATTAAGATACGTACAATTAAAATTTTAAAAAATTGATCTACTTTCAAGTCAATGCAAATAAATCAAAAATATAATGGATTATTTATATAACTAAAACCCGTTTGAACAGCGAATATTGACAAAAATTTCATGTAAAATATAATAAAATATATACAATTCTAGACTGACAAATCATATCGGTTTTCGAAATTTGCACTAACTCAAAAAGTAAAAGAACCGGATGGGCCTCGCTCTGCTGTACAGTTGGGGGTGAAATGCACCTCGTTTATAGGATAGGTCATTATTACAATGGATTTGTTAAATTTGAATGCAATGATGGGTATCATTGTATACGAATAACGATTCTGAACAGAGTTAATATGTTGGTCTAAAATGGGTATATAATAATATAGTATTTTATATTTAAATTGAAATATAATGCAATAGTATGCAATTTCGTAAAAATTTAAATTTCAAATGGTCATAAAATGTTTTCCTTTAAATCCGGTAGAAATTGTTTTATATATTTTTAAAGATTAGCTTATGAAGAACCTAGTGTTAAAATTTTGAACCATAAGTATAAACAGAAAAATTTTTATGAATTTTCAACTACAAAATAACTTGCAAATCATCGCGATTTTAACATATTTTATACAAATTTGAAATATATGGGCTTATAAAAATTTTGAGTAAAATGATCTACAATATTTTCTAGTTATGATAAGTTTAACTTATTATAAACCTATTATTAAATTTTCAAGAGTTTTCGATTTGCCAATTAAATTTTATAGATATTTAAAAAAAAAACTTTTACAATAATCGAAAATTTAAATTGTCTATAAATAAGTCAAAATACTTTGAAAACTTAACCATATATAGAGAATGCCAATATAAAAATTTGATGAAAATTTCAAGTTGTTGCGGTTTTTCATTTTTGAGTTAAAGCATTGTAAAAATATGTATTTTGTAAAAACGTGATTTTGAGTAAAATTTCCCGTGTTTTTGTAATTTTTTTTATCGTTTTTTTCAACGCATTCAAAAAATATTGAAAAAGTTGTATTTTTGACTTGCCTAAGTACCATCTACATTCACTTTCTTATCAGAAAAGCTGTTGTTTGAGAAAATTGAAGCATTTTTACTGCCAAAAAAGATGTTGTCAGACACAAAAAAAAAAAAATAAAAAAAAAACACACACATCATTGTAAAATCAATAGATTCTATCACTCCGTTCAGAATCTAAAAAAACATCAACAATTTAAAAATTATGAATATAAATATGGTAAAAAAAAACTAAAATTACCAAGAAATTTAATAAAATAACATGACAAATAGACAGTATTATTTTAAGAAATATAAAATATGTATAAGCTGGTATAGGTCCTAAGTATATAAATGTATAATCATGGATACCTATTTTAGGTTTCTAAGGTATTAGAATTCTTAGGTATTTAAGTAAGTTATATTGTATCATTATTTTAGATAACTTATCTACCAATAAAAAGTAGTTTAATAACATTTTAAATCCAAACTATATTTTCTATAATTAATACTTGAGAAAAATTGTAATAATCTCTGAAAAAAATAGAATGTATAATTATTTAAAACTGTTGATATTCAAATATGGTAGTTTAATAATAAGAAAATAATAATGTTTGTTTTAATTGTGATGTTTGAGTTTGATAAATAATGACGTGAACTTTTGATGAACTTTTAGAAACTATATAAAAATATTGAACATCTTAAAAGAAATTAAAAATATCTCATAATTAATTTTTGTAAAGTCATAAAAGGTTCCTTTTTATGCTCTTTCTTGAAATTATAAATATTACAATATTGTTTTAGAACAGAACATTGTAAGAACTGTAAAACTAGCGATGTATTTATATAAAATTCAGCCTGTATTAAGATCCTTAAACCATAACTGAGCAATCTAAGATCACAATTTTCAATCGCAAAGTAAAATATATTAAAAAATAAAACCGTGCGTAGCTACTCTACCAATATTTTAGTATTTTACCACCTATGTACAATTAACCTATTTTATTTTCTTATTTTTTGTATGAAGTCAACTTTCTGAACCACACTAATGTATGTACCTACACACGAACGCACGCGCGGCATTCCTTGCACAAAATTCACTTTTACGCGATTATGTTTATAACATATTAAATAAATGCATAAACTGATACACCTAACCCACATGGCTACGCGCTATTACCTACTACTTAGTACTTAGTACTACTTCTATATGTATATTATTATTCAACTATACAGTTCAAGACTGAAGCAACTCAAAAAATCGATAAATGAGTTAATAATAGTACCTAAATCATTTTTTTTCTGTATTTCATAGTAATTTCAATTATTACTTGTAATAGAGGGTTTCTATTTGGAATAGAACAACAAATAATTGTTTATCATATTAAATTATAATTTATAATCATTAACCATTATTTTAATTACGTGATTATATAATGTTATATAGTAATAATGAAAACATATACTCGAGACCTATATGTAAATCAAATTTTGTTTCATAACTAATTGATTTTGTATTTTATATAGTGAATTTTCAAATATAACTCTCCTGGAAGAAGTAATATTTTGAGTAGTTACAGTGTATAGGCAATGGGAAGTATGGACGCCGTCGTGCAATTATTTAATTTTGTGAATGAAACCAGTGCAAAATACGAGTAGGCAAAATTATAATGACCGGTTTCGTTTGGCTTCAGCAATAGAGTTATGAATATTTAATTCACTTAGACTAATTTCCCACGACAATGCGTATCGAGCGTATACATGTATGGTATATATTCTATATAATATTTTACGTATATTAATTGTTTATACATATACGTACAAATGTAAAATATTAAAATTATATATTATTTCATATTCCTACCTATGATATTAATATTTAGTATTTTACTATTACTTTTTGTACCTATATATATACATTGGTCATTACATACTACCTTTAGCATACCATATCTAGCATAATAATATTATATGCACATTCATATAGGAGATTGCTGGGTACGGGGTTATTCGTATAGTATAATATTATAAACAGTAAACAGCAATAAATGTTTATTAACTATATCAAAGCGTGTTTGTATTGCCCCGTTATAATAAATTACTGTGCGTGTATCCGGCGAATAGTATCTACATGATTATGTATAACGTAGTATAGCGTATATACATTTTTATATCATAATATATGAATTTATTTAATAAAAAACGTACTTTTTGTGGTGGTTGTGTAAAATAAAAAAATACAACAATTGTAAGAAAATGAAATTGAAACCATACCTATATATACCTATATATATATACAAAACAAAATATGTTTGGTGTCAGTTTTATAAATTTTGTTTATCTTTTTTTTTTTTTTAATCAACTAAAGTAGTATTTTTACATTTAACGCGCATTTTTAAACAACATTTAAAACTTGATATTCATTTGTATTATAATTATACAAACGCTTACAGTAAAATTGTTTTACATAATAATATTATATTAAAACGAATTTATATTGTAGCCAACAATAACAAATGTACAATGCGGAACTCACCAAAACGTGTTAAACGTAATGAATATAAAATTACAAGACCGAGACTTTATATTTTTATCTATACTATAGGTATACATACTCGTATTTAGCTATATAAATTACTGTACAGCCTAGAGGTGTACATTTATCAAAATATTATATTTTAAATTTGAAAAAAAATTCTCAGTCTCTCAGATAATATCAAATTTACAGATAACATAAATAGTAAATACGTATAATTGCTTTGTCCTATAAACATATACGCTTACATTAAATATACATTTTTATTTAGACCAAATTAAAGACACTTTGATAATTAGTCCATTTTCAACTTTGTTTTTCTATTCTTCAGTTTTTCACTAATTATATACAGTTATACATATATAAATAATGTATAAATAAGAACCCATGATCGTGTGAAGACATAATGTCATAATAAGAAATCAGTTATTACGTATAATTTATATTATACATAACTTGCAATCTAGAACTATTGATACCAATATATGGCTATTGTGGCCTATGTAGCTATTGGCTACATTATAATATAATATAGGTAGAGTTGTTACTATACATACTAGTTACTATATTATTTTGGTGGGAGACTAAATCCATTCCTCATCTCATACATCACTCATGTGTGAATGTGTGATTAAACATTTTAAGTACCACACCATTCTATAAATGGGACAATATTGAAAATATTCACCCACGATATTGGTATATGTATATACATTTGTATTGGTATTATATTCTTCAAAAAATAAAACGGTATACTTATATTAATTTCTTCTATTAACATTTTAAAATGTTGTGATTTCTTTTTATCATTATTATTGAAATAAACCCTAGGCAGCAGTGGTCATTGGGAAGTATATATTATTTATATTACATTATGATAATAGGCGATATAACATTATGAAACAGTGGTACACTGGTACATGATAATTAGATAGATTATTCGGGAGGGTACTAAAAATTCTTGGAGTAAAAGTAGGTATACTATATATATATATATATATATATATATATATATATTAAGTATCGTGGAGTAATGATTTGATTTTAATCACTGTTAAACTTGATAAACATTAATTTTGTAATTAAATGTACATATGTATCAAAATTAACAATTATTTATAATCTACATAATTTGCTGATTGCAGAATGCAGACTGCCGTCGAAATGTTCAGTAATATTCGATATCTGCAGTGACAATAATTTAAAAATATCAGCTTACAATTTTTATACCAATAATGCAATTATTTACAGTTTTTAAACCACTCATGAAATCCAAAAATCAAATTGCATTCGATCAGACAAAAAAGTTACATTAAAGTTATTTCGGATAAATCAATTTAGCGCCGCGGTTAGTTAAACGGTGAAAACTATATATATATATCTATAACTATAACTATATATCGAATACCAACATTTTCAACAAAATAAACACTACCAGGATTCATTTTTATAAATAATGGTTAACGATCAAAAACAAATCGATTTATAGGTAGGTGTACATGTGTGAATTGGAGCGTTCTAAAAATGTGAAATTTGCAAGAAAAAAATAAGGTCATCAAACATAAAGAAACGGTGTCTTATTATTTTGTAAATCGCAATATACGTTTTTCATTCCAAAATTTCACAAAACAATTAGAAAACACCTCCACTAGAATAAATCTAAAGTTTCATGTTCTAAATCATACTTTTAAGACCCATTTTAAGTTTAAATACTGTAAAAAAGTAGCCGTAAAAATCCATGGTTACATGGTCTTAAATTTGAATATTATTTTAGTAGTATGGTAGTACAGTAACCCTCTATAAATATATTAAACCCTATGAATTATACGGCATATATAAATTGTAATAAATTGTACAATTCATTATTATACAGCATGATATTTTAACAAATAGTATTTTAGTTGAATACCGTATAGGTAACTGCTACTGTAGTACGCCTGTGTGCTGTGACCAATACTTTATAGTTATACTCTATATGAGTATATATATAATTTGAGATATAATTGGTATAAATACTATAATATTACTAATACTAATAAACCATATGGCGTAACGCGTATGTATAATGGTTCTAAGTTCTAATACAAAATAGTGAATACTTATTTCTGTATTTTATCATATCACCGGAATTATTCCAACAAAAATAATAAATCGTTTTTAGCTTAATTTTTATTTGCCTTAACTTTTTTTGATCATTATCGTACAAGAAAAAAATAGATAGGACACGATCTATACAACTTTATTTAATACAAATTATATTCAAATTATTTACATTTATTTTAAAAATTGTTTTATTTAAATGTTTTATACAAACTAAAATTAATGTATTTTAAATTAAAATATCCAACCACTCAGCATTATATTTAGTTAGCTTAAATATAAGCTAATTTTTGTTTTAAATATGTAAGCTCAAGTTTATTTTCGATTTCAATCAGTGGGGCCTAAAATTGAGTTATAGTAATATTTAAATATGATTAAAAATTATTATTAAAATTTGGTAGATTCCTAAATATTATTCTATTCATGTATAGTATAAGTACCATATATATATACTCAAACATTATATGGTGCATTGTATTGTCATTACGCGTGATAGAGGTAAACGTTAGAAAACTATTCAGTACCATTTAGTATTTATTATGTACACGCTTAATACTGTGTAATACGTACTGATATGAGAATAAAAAATGCACCACCGAGTTCAGAGAATCAAAAATGATATAAATGTTTCCAAACCCAAAATGAAATTATTATTTAATTTTTTTTTTTTTTTGTGAATTATGAGTAATGTACATCGTATACAAATAGTCAATAGACAATTTATGCTTCGATAAAAACGAGAATATTAAATTGTTATTTTCTTTATCGTTTTAGAACCTATGCTTTTGTTTTATACGGTGTATAGCTACGGAATATCAATAAACAATGATTTGTCATAGTACCATTTAATACTGAAAAACATTCGTGTCTCGTGACAGAAATAACCGTGTAACTGATGCCTGATGTGAAACTATACCGCATGTCCTCATCGATGTATAAAGTATGTTTTCTTTTGAAATTAAAATATTGTCAAGGAAACCATGTTGTTAAAAATTGAATGAATCCATAGAATTTGCATTTCAACCGGAAAAATAATAACAATAATAAACAAAAATCAATACCCACAGGTCATTCTGTGTAACCACATTCTTACAAAACACAAATATATGTACCTTCGTAGATAATATAAAAACACCTATAAAGCTATATAATATAATATTAGGTACATTTTATTTTATCATAAAATTTGAAATACATAAACATTAGTCATCAAGAGCGAAGGAGAAGGGCGGTGGTAGTTCATAATATAATTTATAAATGTAATAACGTATACCACTGTAATATGTTTGTAATGTTTTGTATTTTTCACACTTATAAGTAATACCTCCAACGGCTCCAACTATACAAGTAATCTATACCAAATACATTTTATTTTGTACATTTTATATCACAGCTACAAAAACAACTCGCAAGTAGTACAATGACCTACAATGTGAACGATCTTATTTCCTTCGGCATACGTAAATATTTTTACCGGCGGTCGTGTACATATATAATACAATAATAATAAACGCTAACGCATCGTTTATAAATCGTCCTAAAAATGTATAATATACACAATATACATTATACGGAGCATACGTTATTATCATTAATAAAAATAATTATTTTCCATCGGAATCGATTTGAAGGTAAATACGTGTAATTAATATAGATAAAAAAAAAAAAAAGAAACGTCGTAGAACGGCTCGTTCTTTTCGTCCGGCCAACGGTTCCCACGACGGTGGCGGTGGAATATTAACACGGTCGAACGCGTGTCCGGTGGTGGTAGCCGTGTAGACTGTAGAGTGAGCGAGAAAGGCCGAGAGGAACGAAAGGGAAAAACGAAGTCGGTGAGAAAGAGCGAGTGCGACGGAAAAAGGTGGCGGTGGGGGACGGGCGAACGGGTTAGGATAATGTTGTGTGCACAAGAGAGGAGGACGAATAGGCAATGGATGTCGAGGAAGAGGAAACGGAGGGGGCGAGAGAAAGAGAGATTGAGTGAGAACCGACGAAAAAGGCACGCGGAATGAAAAAAAAAAATAAAAAACATAAAAAAATGAAAATCTAATAACCACCAAAAAACCAAAAACACACGGTATTACCGTGTCGTCGTGGCCGTTGCACGGTAATTCCCGACGGTGGCCGTCCACACCTGTGTCTGCACTGGTGCACCTGTGCGCGCCTACTACTCCTCCGGCGCGCGACCAAGCGCGCGTAACTGGGCAGGACGGGTGGGGGGAAAGAGAAAAACAACAACGGCCGAGGTGAATGAAATTTTTTTTATCTGTGTTGGCGCATTGAATTTTTTACCACCAACCTATCGATCAGAATTTTCCCCTCTCGCGAGTTTTTTTATTTATTTATGTTGTTATTATTATTATTTTTTTTTCTCTCTCCGCATACCGTACGCCTAGACTTGCGTCGTCTCGAACAAACGCGCGTGTGTCGTTGACTGCAGTTGTCGACGACGACGACTCAACGATATTATTTTATTTTCACGATCGTACACACCGATGCCGCCGCCGCGTTCTACGTATATAATATTTTGTTTTTCGTAATTAAAATTATTAACAATAATAATTCGTATACGCAATGCGGCATCATTGATCGTGCGTGCGGGATGCGTGTCCTGACTGTCGTGCGTGCGTTGTGTTGTTTTCGCGTACACTCGTAAATACATGTCGTTCGTACACAAGTTTTATGTTTTGTGTTCGGTGACCGAAATGATATTACTATCTGTGTGATAAGGCCAGTGTTATTTATTTATTATTATTATTTTCCACGGCGATTTCTCCGAAGCCGAAATGCGTGTGCGTGGATCAACGACGACCGCCGTGACGCGCGTGTGTGTACTACCGACAGCTATGACGACGACGACGCTGAGGGCCGTACAAGCGCGGGGTGCACACGCGTCGTCACCGCGGCGGCGGCCCTTTATTGATTTTTCCGTTTTCGCGTGTCGTTCGGTTGTTGTTGTTGATAAGGAGAGTGAATTTTTTCCGTCGACGGTCGATAAAATTTTTCGCGGGGGGGTTCTACTCGTCCATCCCCTCTCTTCGTCGTTTACCGCCACGCCGCCGCCGTCGCCTTCACTGCCTCGGGCCGCTTGACGAAGACGACGGCGCGGCGGCCACTGTACACGAAAATATTTACGGAACCGGAACTAATGGCAGGAAAAGGCGCACACGCACGCACACACACTTGCATACACGCTCGGTGTAAACAAACAAACGTAGGAAAGACGACGGCCCGAAAGTACGAGGAAATCGATTTCGTGGGGGCGGCGGTGGTATAAACAAAACGAGCGAAAAGTTACACGATGACAAGACGAGGAAATAGCGTATCTGTTTAATATAATCTAATCGGCCCGCGTCCGACACGGGAGTATAACATTTTTCGACGTACTACGAATGTAACTACTTGTCAGTTGCCGCAATTTCGACGTATCTCTGTCTGCTCGCGTTTTCGTTGGGTTTTTTTTTTTTATCTTATCCTTTGCTTTTCGCAGTTCCAAACCGATGTCAATGATGTCTACCTATCACAACTTCGTACCTCGTACCTCACGATATTTCTACAATGGAGTTTGTGTAGTGCAACGCACGACTACAATGTTATGTTACCGATTGATCCGGCTCATAAACTACACACCAGGTAAACAAAACCAAAATTAACTTTTTTTGTCTACATTTTTTATTCTTTGATAAAAATACACCACATCAGTTTGGTTATCTGAAATGAAATTACATGGCTTTCATGTATAACTAAGCTGAGTAATTTCTTAATTTTGTCGTGTTTCTTTTATGCTAGTAAAAATTGGCTACCTACACAGGAATAATCTCAATTTTGGGTGACATGGGTATAGGTACAATATTTATGACTGCCAACTGTATGGACGGTGAATGTTAAACTAGTATATTATAAGTTAATCAATTATAATTTTTCATTGATTAAATAATAGGAAATATTATGGTTTTAGTAATTATTTTATATTGGTCTTACAAAAAATCAAATTATATATTTTAACAGGTTTTACAATTTAACAGAAAAGTTAATGACTTCAAATTAATATATTAAAAATGTAAATAGTAACAAATTTCCAAATGATAGAGAAACTTATTACAAATTTGAAAACATTTATTTATTTTTTCTATTAGTAATATTATACTAATATGTTTTAGTTAAATTAACATTAAAATGTTACATGATTACAATTAAGTCTTTAAACTAGAGCAATTTAGTATAATAATTAAACAATACATATTGCACTGAAATAAAACATTATTTACATTATATGTAGTTTGATAAGGATAATTCAACATTTAATAAATTAATAGAATGCTGCCCTCACATATGTTTTCCTCGTCTTAACAAAGGTATAACATAGCAAATTTAGTTCAAATACTGTATTGTAAGCTTTAATATTAGCGTAAAATGACCTATTATCAAACATCATGGGAAGAACATAATTTATGTTTCTATATTGTTTTTTATATTTTAATTTTATAAGCGAGCTATAAGTTTTTTAAATTGTAATATTTTATATATTCATAACTTGCTCACAAATTAAAATATCATAATAAGTTGATGTAAAACATGTATAATATTCTTCCCATGATGTTTGATAATTTGATATTATATATATATATATATATATAATATGATCAGTTTACCCTAATATTAAAGCTAACAACACAGCAATTGATCTACTGGACACAAATTTGCTATGTTGTAAGTTTGAAAGACAGAGACTACATGTGCAGGTGTAGCGCCCTCTTAAAATAAACCATAATTTATAATTCTTAGACTATAAAGCAATTTATACAGTAGTTCAAAGTAAATTATATGAATTTTTTTATTCTATGATTTAAAATGATCATACCTCATATCAATGTCAACATTTGGTGTAAATAGGTACATTCTATGAATTTTTTACTTACTAATTAAATGGTTTATGTTTGTTGCTTAAATCATAGTAAAAATGTAACATTAAGTAAATTGTAAGAATTATAACTAAAACTGTATTTTACAACTTTTATTTTTACAGATTGCCATATTTTGATGAGTATTTAATTTCTGAAATCAATAAGAGATGTATGATTATTTTATTACATTGGTAAGTCTAAATATAATTTCTTTATTATTTATCAACTTAAATTTTTTTTTGGTCTAAATATACCTACCCAAATATCAAATTAAATAAATTTGTAATTGGCTAGATAACCTAGCTTTATTCACAGTTTTATTATTTTTATTGTTCATAAAAACTTGCAATGAATTAAGTTTTGATGAAAACATCTAAAATTTGTTTAAAATTAGAAATAAAAATAAATTTTACTCATAAAAATAACATCTACAGTAACACAACAATATTTTTATAATTTATACATGTTATTACATAAAATAACTATATTCAGAATATTATAATTGTATGACAACCCTCTATTATGGGGAATCGTAGAATTTAATCATTTTTTGATAACTCTCTTACCCATGTAATAAAGTAATATATATTACTTTGTGTCTTGGTATTTAACAGAAATATCTATATTACATTTTTATAAAGAAATAAGTAAAATTCTTAGATAATTACTAAATATATTTGTACTAACTAGAAAGTTGTATATTATTAATTATAATTAAATTATTTGAAAATATTATATAATACAGCAATATTAGTCGTAAATTGATACATTTTTAATACTTAAGTGTTTTATGAAGTTACTATTTAAAACATAGAAGTCAACAATTTGAAAACAAATAAAAATTTAGTTATGAAGTATTCTTACTAGGAATTGCAAGTATACATCAAATATACTAAAGTATTCCAGGTAAAGTTAACTATATACAAAACAAATACTCCTATGCTTTTTTAGGAAAGAAAATATTTATAAATATGAATTAATATAACCAACTAACATTTTTAAATTGTAAAAATAAAAAATAAGAGATTTACAAAATTTAACATCAAATTCTTATACATTTTATTGTGGAAATTGCATCCTTACAGTTTCCACATAAAATGTGAATTTGTAAGCTTATATTTAACTAACAAATAATTTAATAAGTGGGTACCTATGCTTATTATTAATATGCTTCAACTGGTGTTCATTCAAAAAAAAAATCAATCTAGGTGCTGGATTAACACATTATTTAATTTACTAAATTTACTTTATTCAAATCTCTAAGGAATTTACAATGATTCCATTTCTTCTCCAAGCTTACCATCACCTCCAGGTTTTGGGTTCTGTATTTAATATGGGAATTTAATCCATCCTAATAAAAATGTTTGCTATGTATTTGTAGCTGAACTGATTGACTACCAGAGACGATTGATACTTACCGAATACTACAAATTCACTGGTTTGCATACAAAAGAATGGTTATCACAAGATACAGAAGATTTACCTGGCTTATTTCCTCATCACCTAGATCCTAGTGCCATTTCTATACGAACAACACCCAGCAGTGGATCTGGTGGAAAGCGAATGAGAAATTCATCAAATCGTTCACCTGATGAAGCACGATGGGTGTGTCCAACTTGCGGAAAGAGATACAAGTACAGTCGTGGCTTAGCTATGCATAGGCGATTAGAATGTGGTAAAGAACCAATGTTTCACTGTCCCTTTTGTCCACAAAAATGTCACCAAAAAGGGAATATGGTTATACATATAAAAAAAAAACATCCTACACAATATGAGGAACAATCACAAGCTGTTGTACAAGCACATGTCAAAGCAGAACATGTTCAAAGCAGTTAAGACACATTTTCCCCTCAGTATTTTTGTTTTAATTTAATACTTTTACATGTCTTTAGGCACATTATACTACTTATTTAAATTTTATAAACTTAAATTTATACTTTTTTTTAGATATGTTCATTTACATATGTATATTTTTATTTGTCTGTTTGTTTATTAAATTTTCAAGGTCATATCCTATCAGAATACCTCCCATACTCTCTCATCCTTTATAGTTATGAATTTTTATTGTATACATAGTTGTCAAAATTATTGTTAAAATCATTGAGTGTTAAGTTTTAATAATCTGTAGTGCTTATATGGTAAATCATGACTGATAATTTTAACAATTATTTTGCATTTATTTTTGTTTTATTGATGAGTTTATAAACTTAAATGTCATACATAAACCAGTTTAATCTACCTCTTTTGATATGACCAAGAAATGCTCATTTCTTTCATCCCCCACTAGGCTTTAACCGTTACCTAATTGATAATTATTAACCTTAATTGCAATTATATTTAATACCCATTTGCAATAAATGTGCAATGCATATATTTTTATCCATATTATTTTTTCTGCATTTTTGCTTGTAAATATTCAATTTTTATTTTGTTAAATTATATATATATTTTTTTGAAATTCATTAATAAATTTAAATTTTAGGTATTTGTTTTTTATTATTATTTTTATTATTATTATTATTAGAAAAAGTATTAAATGATTCTATAGTATTAGTAAACCAAACAAATGAAATGAGTCTTCCAAGTGATAATTATAAGTTATTAGAACAAGTTGAGATATATTATTTTAATTGTAATCTCGTTCCCGTCCCAAATCCCAAATATAAGATTTATGTAAAAGTAATCTTTAGTTTTAGATATTTACTTAAAACACCATTGTTTACTATAAGAATTTTATTTTGTAAAATTGTTGATGTATTTTTTCTACTTAAGAAAAATATTTTATTTTATTTTATTTTAACAGTATTAAGATGACAAATTATATGTTTATTATGTTCTTGTATTATACAAATGACCCAAAGTATTATGGATTAGTTTTAATGGTATTTTATTTATTTATTTTAAAACATGTAATTACATTTATTTTTAATTAATATAATTTGTCGGGTTTTTTTGTTTACCTGAAACAATTTTATTATTTTGGTGGTTTTGTAAGTTTTTTTCTTTTAAGATTGTACTTACAAGTTGCAAAATATTGTTTTGCCTAGTATTCAAATTTTACATAAAACAATTATTTCGTTACATTTACCTGAAACATGTAAATACATTTATATATTGTTATGTATATATTTTCTTTTTATTTATTGTGATTATTATTCTCATGTATTTTCTTGATTTTACATTTGTTATTTTGATTAAAAAATAATTTTACTAATTTACTTTTTTTTTTTTTACAGGTACATGTTAATACAAATCAAATGATACATTAGGTTACCAGCATTATCATCAGAACAATCATTCCACTCATATTTATAAAATATCATTGATTTGCATATCTGTAGACCGTTTCAATTCAAAATGATATATCTTAATAATAATTTAGATTTTTGTAAATTTTGTTTTTCCATAACAATATTTGAAATAAAATATTTAGAATTGACGATGCTGGATCTAAATTAAAGATTTTCCAGCCAAGAGTTCAACCTATGGATATTTATAATTGATATATACTACTAAAGTAGTAATTATCTTATCCAATAACAAAATACTAAGTGTATATTTTCTTTATATTTGGTAGGTTTTGTATTAGTAGTTCAGTAGTAGTTTCAATATTGTATTAGTATTCATAGTGAAATTGCTTGTACTTTTTGCACGCTCTTGTTTCGCACCTGAGCATGTCTCTAGCTTTTTCTACCACCTCTGCTACTCATTTTAATAAATGGTGGTTGCAGTTACAGGAGATGAAATGGCCACAATCACTGCCACACAGCGTGTAGTGAACAATCATTTGACCAACTTCAATTATCATCATTTGTCAAGTGTTATTAAATACTTAAATAATCAGAATAATCAGCAGCCGCATCAACAACAACCTCAACAAACAAAAACGTGGACAACTACTAATGCGTTATCAATATCACAAAGATATTTTGAAAAGATTGCACCAGTATCTGTTGGCATTCCTACGCTAATGAATCAAAATTTTTATGATATGCAGGTATGCAACTTCATATTAATTGTAAACAAAGGCTGCAATGACTTAATTAAAAATATTTCTCTTAAATAATATTAATTTTAGGATTCTGGCTCAGATGCATCTGGTCATGACGGCTATGGAAGACATCGGAGACATAATAGGGACAAAGAGCCTATATTTCAATGTCCAGACTGTGACAAAAGGTATCGATCTAAAACAAGCTTAAGTTTACACAAGCGTCTGGAATGTGGAAAAGAACCCGCATTCCAGTGTCCTTACTGCCCGCTCAAAACCCATCAAAAAGGTAATTTGCAAGTGCATATTAAAAAGAAACATAATGATCACGGGGAACTTAATAGGACTTATTAATTTTATTAGTTGAATATTATTGTCTGATGAACATTTAGAGAGATGTAGTGCCATCCATTGAGTTATAATATATTTTAAATATAGATAAAAAAAAATAAACAGTTAACACTTTTTAACTACATAAAATATATTAAAAAGGCTAGATCTTAAATGTGTTGATTTTAATTTTATATTTTTAACATTATATTTTTTATGTTGTAAATGGTTATTTTATTTAGTTGAATACTAACCACTAATTCAATAAGAAATATTGTGAATAATAATCTAGATCTGATATGTATAAATTTATGAACTAGATTTCTTCCAGTAGTCCTTGACTAACCTTATTCACAAACAGTTTAAATGAAACATATTTTTTGAAAACAAAAATTTTTTACCCCAAATATTGGAGCATCATGAATACAGGGTGTTATATTTCATATTTGTACATGCTCCCATAGCTACTTTAAAATTTTAAATTTCAGATTTTCCTGACAATATATATTTGATTAATTTGTGTTAACAATTTATGTATATGGTGTTTTTCTCAATTCTTTTTAAATTTTATATAAATGACTGATTCTTCTTACAAATTTAGTTTAATTTCATGTGTTTGAACTAACTTGTAATAAAAAAATATAGCTTGATATCCAAATTATTACTTAAGTTAAATTAAATCAAATTAAATATGTGAATTGATTTAATTATAAAATTTAAACAACAATACAGTACAAAGTATGTGTTTTTTTAAAATGAGAGTTATTGCACTCTGGAAAATTATTTATTTTACGGACCAACAAGTATGTCTGCATATCTAAGTTTCCATACACCACACATCCACATAAAAAAAATATTTGTCTTATATTTTTATGGGTTTGCTATTAATGACACATTGGTACTTCCATGCCGTCCATTACCGAATATTATAATTTAGTTCTCACCAAAGTTTTCTTACGTACAAAATATGATAAATAATAAGATAGTTTTTTGATTAAATAATTTTAGTTTTTGTTTTAGTATAATATATGCATGTTAAATACAATAGTTTATGTTAAGCCATAATTTTACCAAAGTTACCTAACTCAAATTAACATACTTATATTCAAAACAGTTTATGAATATGTGCCTTACTCTTGGCTACCCGTGACTAATTGTTTTTTTAAATTTCCAGTGAGACTTATCGTGGGTGGTATTATTATCTCTTTAAATGTCACTCTAGAATTAAATACAACTCAACCTTACTTTCCAAAGAATATAAAAATTATAGTTATATTAAAATTGCAATTTTGCTCTCTTGACCTAAGATCTCCAAAGATATATATATATAATATATTCTTAAGTAATTATGTAATAGATTAATTTATAAAAGTTAAATTATTAGCAATAAGAAATAAAACTGATGAAATGTAATACCTTTAAACAATTCTACCTCATATGTTACATGTAGTTTTTCTGTTAATGAGTGCAATTTTTCCTATTTTATAAAATGTAACTATGTATAAAATAAAGTTATATGTCTTGTTCCTAGTTACTTTTTTTAATATATATTTACACATACATATTTATACATATATATATATATATATATATATATATATATGTATGTATGTATATATTAGATTTTTTTTGTAATTTCATTTTCATAGTACAGTCTGTCTATTACTACCTCATGAAAATAGCTTTTAACATAGCAAAATGTACAAACAATATTATTGTTTTTTTTTTTTTTTTGTAATTTATTATTTATTATTATTTTTACATCACTATATTGCATTAGATATTAAGCCATCAAGACTAAACCAACACTTTAAGTACAAATTTGCGATCGCAGGAATTTATTCAAATAAATAATTATATTGTAATTTGTAGGGTATAATAATATTCATCTAGTGAGTTTATATGGAGGTTTTCTTTTGTGTAGATACTCAATATTATTTGACTGCCTACATAATTTAGAACCTTTCATAAGTTTTATTTTTCCGGTGGTAATATTGTTCCTAGTAATAAAAAATATATATATTATGTGAAATTCCTACTGTAGAGGAAATGGGAATGAATGATATAGAAACAATATTATGTTATATTTGCATATAAAAATAAAAACTAGATAGAATTGTGCGCGCTACAGTTAAATGCTATTAAAAAAGCAATATATTTGTAACTTAGTTGGACATGAGACTTAGACAAAAGGCAATAACTTTATGTAGCATATCTAAGCCCATTGACATAATTGTTTTAGAATTATAATCTCATTATATTTCTTTTTTTTTTTCTTTAACCACAATCATTGAAGGTACAAGATTAATTTTTAATAATCAACATAAAGTACAAACAAATTCTAAATAATATGATATGGTTCAACCACAATATTGTTGTGTAAAATAATGTATATAATGTAAATTTACCAATTCTTCAATTATTTAATTTTTCTTTTCTTCCTTATTTTTACTTTTATTTAATTATAACGAAATCCATACCACCACCACAAAATATAAGTTTCAATTATTTTTTCTACATAGTTCCTATTTTTAGACAAACTATGCATTTTACTTTTTTATAATTTTATTTTAATCATACAAATCGTGTTCATTTGGGTAGAGAATAATTTAATTTAAACATCTTAAATATGTAAATCCTAATGTACCTGATTTTATGCATTTAATTGATATTTTATTTACTAGCACTCACAATGTTTCCAAAGATATTCTCCCAAATTTATAAATTAAAATGTATAACAATTTTATGTTTAAAGCAAAAATACTTGCAATAAGCGTTCTTTACTTGCATATGTTTAATATTTTTAATTTGTTTTGTATGCACACACCACATATACACGCAGCAGTATTATTGAAATGTCTTCACTGTACTTTTATATATTTATTTATTTTATTTTTTTGTGAATTTTTATTTGTATTATTATGAGAACAAAAATATATTATTTATTTAGAAAATATGTGTATATGTTTTGTGCACTAAATTTAGATGCTTAGTTTTGATAATGTTTAAGAGTAGTATAATGCAATATGTTGTAATTTTAAAAAAAATTTATAAAAACACTTGTCATTTAAAGAAAACTATAAAAAATATATTAGTTTCTGATTATAATGTTTATTTATTTGTTTTCATCAAATTATTGACACACATGTCAATTAGTCCATTTTAAGTTTTTGTTTATATATTATATGTATAAAAGAAATATGCATTTTAATAAATATACAGAATAATAAATATAACTACTAAAATAATTACTGTGATTGTTACCAGTAAATGGCAATATTAAAAACAAATTATATGAGTACTATTTACTACCATAGTTACCATAGTCTACCTAACGCTTGACATTAATCTGTCACAAACAGTTGATTACAATAAAATTGGTTCAAATTTAGTGAACTCTATTGGTACTGGTTTTTATAATTGAAAAATATTACTTAAAATTAATTATTATAATGCTCGGACACAGAATTTATCTTTGGATATTAGTTTAGTACATATTGATGAATCCTATATAGACTTGAAATAATCTGTGATGTTGATCGTTTTTATCGCTTTTCAAACATTTTTTCTATAATTTCTTTTTAGAGCAATTATCTGAAAATAAAATTATGGCACAATTTGGTAATAATATGATAATTGATGGATTATTAAGAGTATGTTACAATTCATTTATTTACAAATTAAGCCCCTGTTTATTCTTAACACAGTTTGCTCACCACATCTTAAATAAATAAAACGAATAAAATAAAATTTTCAATTCAAGTCAGTTAGTCAAGCTTTTCCATGTAGGTAAAAAGAGCAATAGAAAATCTAAAAATAGTAAGAAAAGTTAATCTGTTACCTGCAATTTTAATTTCACCCGCCTCTAACATGCATAGAATTTCATAAATAACTTAAAGGAATTTTACCACTTTAGTACAAATTAATATATATTTGTTTGACTAAGAAATAGAGGTAATTGAGTAGTCACTAAAACAAAAAGAAATAAATTAACCATGTATTATATTATTTATATTTATTAATAAATCACTTTTTATATTTTTATTTCTTTACTTATGTATAGCAGACAATTTAATTATTAACTAGTTGTTTTATTATATATTTGAATGTAATTTATTACTTATACTAAGTGCCTGAACTATGCCTGAATCAATTGAAATTCATAATTGTTTAATTATGTAATCAGTATTCACTACACATATTCATAAAATAAATTAAATTAATTTGTAAACTGTATCAAGGTAATACAAGCTAGAACTTTAATAAGATTATTTTACCTTGACACAAACAAATATACAAATGACAAAATGTTTAATTTTGTTGTTCAATACAAATTATTTTCGTATTAATCAGTTACTTTGATCACCTTCATGACTGATAATTAAATATGTTTCAATTTTTATTATAATTGTATAGGTTAAATACTAGTAAAAACTTGAAGAATAGCTGGCTGCCAGATTATGGTTGGTATGTATAAAAGCAAGCGGTGTCATTGATTAACTATCTTGATACAATAAGGAGCAGATTTTTTTCAGAACTACACACCGACCCAAAAGTGAGCAAAAAATGGTTTTCAAAGTACATTGTATAATAATTACAGATAATACATAAATCAGTCTAATAATTAAACAGTTTTAAGGTCTCATTTTTAAAAATAAACAAGAATATATAAATATAATCGTATTAATTTATACAATGGTCAATAAGTAATACAATTAAAATGATAACAGGACTAGACGGCTTGATTGAAGGGGGTCTACTATCCAGAGTATACTACTTCTCAGTTTAATAGTATAATATTTTGGACCTTAAACTTGTGGTGAATTATCCCCAGACCATAAAAATAATCACTTATGCATTTTTTGGCCTTTAATCACCCTTCAGATACAATTATATACTTTTGTATAACTAGAAAAATTCTTTTGGATATAAATTAGTTCATTCATTCTATAAAAAATCCGAATAAGATCCAATTCCTGGTTTTGAAGAAATTAACTACATCGTTACTTTTCTTGCTCTGGCAATAAGAATAATTTTCGTTTCACATTTTTAAATTATAATGAGTCTTTATAATTTGAAAAATGAATTGGTCGTAATTAATCAATAATAACCAATCTAAATTATTCACTAGGTACTAAAAATGGTCGCTAACTGTCGATAAAACTTAATTTAATTATACCTTAATATAGTAAATTGGTAAGTATAAGGATTATTATTTAGTAAACTATTAATTCATGTGTTAAGAATAAAACACATTGAATAAGTTTTTAACTTATAAACTTTTAAACATTTAAAAAAAAATAATGAATATGCAATGGATATCTAGAAATTATTTTAGAGTTATTATGATTAAAATAATTTATGAAGTTTTTAGTTTGAAAATAATTGTGTTGAATGTTACTTGTTACAGGTTACATTTTGTGAAATAGAAGGACTAATGGGTGCTTAATATGTTAACTAGTAACGCTTATATAAATTCAACATGCACTTTGAAAATACATAAAATTACTTTAATAGGTAATTTAGTATTTAAATAGACAGATAAAATGTACACGAATTTATAAAATTTAATATTTATTAACTAATTCTTATCAAATGATTTGTATTTTGTATTTTGTAAACTTGAAATTTAAATGAGTCTATTATAATACATAGGTCACTTGAGTAATTTATTTTCATTACGATCACGTGAGAAACTGAGTACTAATGTTGATTTTAGATTCTGAACGGAGTGATGGAATCTATTGGTTAATGGTTTTACAATAATTTTCAATTACAAAATTAGTTTTTCTGAAAGAAAAGTAAATGTAGATGTTACTTGACTAAAAATTAAACTTTTTCAATACTTTTTTAAAGCATCGAAAAAAACGATAAAAAATTACGAAAAAACGGGAAATTTTACGCAAAACCACGTTTAGACAAACTCCTTTTTTTAGAATGCTCCAACTCAATAACGAAAAACCGCATACACTTCAAATTTTCACCAAACATTTAAATTAGCGTTTTCTATACATGGTAACATTTTCTAAGTATTTTGAAATTTTTTGACTTATTTATAGACAATTGAAAATTTGATACAAGATTTATTATAAGTTATAATTATCGCAGCTAAAATAAATTAAAAATCGTTCCGTACAATTTTTTTTTTATAAGCCCATAAATTTCAAATTTATATGAAATATGTCAAAATTGCGATAATTTGTGATAGTTTAAAATTCATAAAATTTTTTCTATTTGTACTTAAGGTTTAAAATTTTAGCACTGGGTTATCCATAAGTAACTCTTCAAAAAGCTTTAAAAAAAAAATTCTATCGGACCGTTTTATGAGTTTGAAATTTAAATATTTAGGAAATTGTATAAAATATCGATTTATTCTCAACCCTATTTGTAATAATTCAAATTTGAAATATTCAATTTTTTTATATAATTGTTGATAAAATAATTTGGATGGTACAAAATACTTGAAATATTAATAGAAAATTCCACATTAAATGATTTTACTGTCACTTCAAATCTATTCAAAAAATAACTTGGCGAATACCATTGTTTGATAAAAACTTTATTTTGTACCTACTACCTAGTATACCAACTGGCAGGTAATCTTAAGTCGGTTGTAATTGTCCATTCTAGGTAGGTATTATCAAAATCTTGAACTACTTGTCCCTAAATCAAATTTTTAAAAATCAGAAAATTAAAAATAGTAAAATATTTGTGATATTTTAGTTAGAAACTTTATCTAACAAATTTTTAACATGTTTGTCTGAGTGCTTATAAACGTTCTTTTAATGATTTTTAGAGCTATGTCCCGAGCCCTGGTCACAAACACATACCTACATTATATATTTATATGCTAGAAATTGAAAAAGAAGGTATTAATGAGACGTCATAAATTATTTATACTTATATGGATAATGTATAAAACTTTGTACAAGTATGTAATTATGTAGATACTAATAACAATAATGAATAAGTACCATAGTAAATTATAGGTACCTTATTTAGCTGAAACTTTAAATCTTTTAAAATACTCGACCAACATCTTTGGAACGTGGTTCTATTTATAATAAAATGTTCCTTGTGTTTCGGGTATAAATATTTTTGAAACGACAGTAATAAAAACTTTTGAGGAGTCTTCTTTTTAATTGTCATGTATTTTGTCCCATTCAAATTTTTTTTAACAACAATTACAAAAATCGAATATTTCAAATGCCTATAAGTTGCTTAAGAATTTGAATTATTCCGAAAACAATGACTTTAAGAAAATGCCAATCCTACCACTGGTAAAAATTATTTTCAGAACTTTTAACTACTTATAGTTTTTGAATAATGACAAATATCAGTAGCGGCTCATGTGCTTTGAAAGTGGGAGGGCGATATAAAATTGCTTATATATGGAAAGTATCGAACACAAATAATATAAATAATAGTTATTAATTAAATCTATTTTAGAAACTTTGAATGATTTATTTAATATCTGATAATATTTATTAGTGTAAATATAGGAAACCCGTAACAAAATTTTTATTTTACAATATTATACTACAGTATAAATTTGAAATTAAACTTATAAATCACTAATAAATTATAATTTTAGTAGGGGGGGCGTTCGCCCCTATTAACGAGCCACAACTGACAAATATTTAAAATTGTTGGAGGATAAGTGTTATTTAATGCAATTTTGTAAAAATATAAATGTGAAATGGTCATAAAAATATTCCCAAAACCCAAATAGAAATCTTTTTAGTTAATTGAAGAATAACTTACGGACAATCTTGTGTTAAAATTTTTAACTACAAGTATAAATGCTAAAAAATTTAAGAAGTTTTAACTAAAAATTTTGGGTTTGCTCAAGTATCATCTAAATTGACTACATTCACTTTCCTTTCAGAAAAAGTGCTGTATAAGGAAATTGAAGAATTTTTACTGTCCCAAAACGTGATGATAGGCACCAAAAAAAATGAAGGAAAAACACTTATCGTTGCAAAATCAATACATACATTCATTACTCCGTCTAAAATCTAAAGCAGCTCATACACGATTAATAATATTGCTTAACATTTAAATCAATAAATGTTTCAATTTTTTTTGCACACACACGATTAATAATATTGAATATATTAATCACTTTCGGTCATAACACCTAGCGAATTATTGCTATTGCCTTCAATTGTTGGAAAAAAAAACCAAAAAGGTAAAAATACAATGAAGAACTTGGTCAAAAGTGGTTGATATATAGAGAATATCATACTCACCCGAAATTATTAAGTTACGCAATTTTGAAAGATGATGAACGGATGAATTGGATGATTGAAGGATGATGAATTTCGATGAAATTTTATATTAAGTCAACCCATTTATTAAAAAATAAAATATATCAATGCGAGAATATATAAAAAACATAATATTGACAATCTTCAATATTAATTGAGTACGGGCCGCTTAAAATATAATAACAAAACAAATTTGATTAATTTATTCAAATGTTAATAAAGTTGCCTCTACACGGCTACATGATCAATATTAATATTACCCAAACCTTTCAATATTTTTGTCCCATATTTAGTCGAGAAACATTCGTAAGTCAGGTTATTAGGTGCTAAGTTTATGATGCATTATATAGTATTCAAACGTTCAATATTGTGTAATGTCAACCCAGTGTGATATTTTCAGTATTGAGTACAATCCTTTAATATATATTATTGATCGTGTAGGGGCTACATAAATAAAATTTGTTTATACATGGTTAGAATAAGAAATTATGGGTATACCTATATTTGATCAAAAATAGTGTTATAACTAAAATGTTGAACAGTTGTAAAATTGTATTCAAATTTTTTATAACATACATTATAGACAGCATAATATCATTTATCGTTATAACATAAAGGAACCGTTTATGTAATAAACTCCAAGATTTCCGATCTAATAGATGTCGTGCACGGGCGCACAATACCAAACTTACAAAATTATACTAGTTTATCACTGAATGTTATAAACAGAAAACGAGAAGTTCTTTAAAAATAACTGCGGTTTACAACATACTAGATAATGCGAACGATTTACTAATACAATATTAAATAAAATCCAGTTAGAGTAAAATAATAATAGACTATGCAACTCTCATTTAGACAACTGGAACTTAAGTCCGAATATTCAAATGTTTAAGTTAAAATAAATTTAAAATTAGCTATGTACCAAGTTTTAGTTATTGAGTTATTCAACATTTTGATTGAATATTTTCCAATATAGAATCATAATAATTTAAAAATCAATCGTATTAAGTTATGATACATAATATTAAGATGAACAATTTGGTAAATAAAAAAATTCCAATGGCCAAGTTTCAACGCTCCCTAATAGTCCATGTCTACGTTAAAAAATTATAAAAATAATCTATTTCGTACGAATATATATGGAACAGATATCAGAATTAGTGTTGGATTTAGCACAAAATGCATACTTCAACTATAAAACGTTCACTTACCTGTTACATTCTTTATACCTACCAAGGAAAACCATTGTCATCGATGAATTATTAAAAGAAACATAGGTGATGAGTCCCTTATTCAGCCGTACTGACAACCCTTAAATACAAAAATGGCTTAATTATGAGCACCTTTTGCTAAAAAGTTCGTCAGTGAGAGTTTAATTTCAGAATAACTAGATATATGATCAATTTCCAAAAGGTGGTTGCAATTAGGAATTCACTAGTTTTGGTCAGTCGTTTATTTTCTGTATTCTTACAATATCGTATACGCATCAGCTAAGATGGTGACATACATACACCGATGTTATTATATAAAGCCAGACACAGCAGTCATTAATTTTTTGTATTATTAAAAAATCACATATTATAAATCAATATGCTACGCCCACTTTACGTAGGGTAAATAGCTTTCAAACAATTTGAACGTCCACACAGAATGGCATACGATATGTACGCGGTTTTGCATGTTATAGCTACGTCGTAGGTAAGTAAGAATCTCGGCCATCTTTTGAGCAACGTTATTATTTTTAGGTACCCACACTTTCTCTTAAAAAAACCTCCAAAACTACGTACATAGCATAGTTTTCAATGAGGCCGCAAAAATATTGTATTTTGTTCTAACTGGTGTAATGTACCAGTGCACACGAATGTAGGTATAAGGAAAACGCTCTAATTATACCATAAAATTTTAACCGATTCAACTATAATCACAGATAACCGGGCTGATAACAATTATTAGCATTGATAGTTATCACAAAATGATCTGGCGTCATACGTTAGTAGATTCTAGATTTGTTAGAGGTCCCGCAATCAGTTATGAACATGACTAACTATAGTTGTGTATTGGCCTATAATAACGCTTTGTTCGTAGTGGCGTACGAGTTTTCTTCAATCATATACAAAAATCGAATAATTAGTGTTCCTCACAGGTGTAAAGTACAATTACTTAAATTTTACCGTATTCAATGCTCGGACCTAGATGGCGCTTAACAAGACATTTCCGCACATTTGATAAAAATTATCATTTACCCCCATTTTAGTCAGTTACGCAACCATACTATCAACCACCGTGATAATAAGCAACTATTATATTGAAATCGAGTCCCAGTATTTCAACCACACCAAGTTCAACAAGGGCGAACATGATGTAAGGCAACTTAAGATATATATATATATATATATATCACAAGATACACATATTTACAGACTTGTATCGAGGATTTTTGATAAGGCTTTCTTGCTCAATTAATGCAATTCACTACAGTACTGCATTATAAACAATGGTAGTTTTAACGATATTCACTAGGGCAACAAGAATGTTCGATTATTCTATCAAATATCAATTTACTTTAAGATTAGCGAGACAATGCCGATCTCGATCACACTATACAAAATTGGGGCAACACAAGTACCCATAGTGTATATAAAAAGATTTCAAGACTTCCCCATACATTAGTCACGGTTGTAGATAATATGGTTCCACACAAGCGACGATAAAATGGCAGTTACGGAAATGGAGTTAGTGGTAAAATTTAAAGTATCTTTATTAGACATTAGCCATGAAAGCTAATACATCAGATAACTCCCTATACGCAACCATCTAATAGTTTTCGATTTGACAAGTATGCACTGAAATTGAACTGGTACTACACTAGTGCGAGGTGCACTCGTTCATTAAAATCAAATACAAAGAGATTGCATGTTTAATCATGGATGAATAAACACATTATCACTTTGAATCATGATAAATGATTGTCCCATACATAACCTAATACTCGTGGTCCGTAGGTGGGAGAAATTTAAAAATTTTCATGTCAAATTCCGACACGGAAACATCAGACGAGAGTACCTACTTATAAAATTGGTTTTTAATAGAATCAACAGAACCGTTTTTTATTACTAAAAACAACTATTAAATTAAAATATTAAATAATTTAAAGAAAATAGTCAAATAAATAACGATAACAAAACTCAAATTACCGGGGGAAAAATATTAAATATTTTTACCTGGCAACGGAGAAAAAGTTCATAATGAATACTCGCACAAAGTGCACACAAGCGTTGCACTGCAAATAAATCGAATACAATACAGTGAACCGGTTCATTGAAAAATAGTCAAATCGAAAATGCTATTATATACAGCCGCAGATGACAGGTATCAATTGTACTTAAAATATTTGTGGATTAGTAGTCAATTTTATCTAGTTTCATAACTCTACAATTCACTATATTAAGAGGTACATCCTAATAGCAATTAAAAAGTACTCGTATGAAATAATTTTAGCGAAGATCACAATAATCAGAATTTGTTAGTACATTTACGTTAACGTGATCATGTTTAGCCTTTATCTAAAATAATTAAAATGTATTCGTCCATGAATTAAAAACTATTAAACCGTACCAGACAAAAACTTCGTACGATCAATCGAACAATGTAGTTAATGATTAAACCCAATTATCTAATCAATTTAAATTCATCTACGAACCATGCTCAAAATTAAAATAGTATTTACCAAACGAAATTGATTTTAACTTTGTAATAATTTAATTTTAGAAAAATTTAATTAGAAACTAACATTAGAATATTTAAAACTGGATTTATTATCGGTACACACAGCCAGCCTTAAAAATTATCCTATTAGCAAAGGGATCATTGGGACAGTCGAATTAATGAATTACTTGAATACGAACAATAAAGCGATAATAGACAATTTTAAAAATATCCAATAGTCTCAGCAGAACTAGTACCAAAGGGAGAGAAGATGAAAATTTCACGTTAACGATTGGTCCATGAAAAAATAATTATTAAATTGCATTTAATTATAGAAATGAAGTTTAAATTGATTTAGTAAGTATTTGGAAATAAGAATTCTAATAAATAAGGTTTACTCAGTCTTTAAGCATTGTGAATTTTCCCAGTGATGTACATTCTATATAGTACACAATACTAGGAAGTACTCCAGGTTCCCAATATTTTTTTAAAAATTAAATAACAAGCTCTAAATACTGGTCTCAATTGAAAAGCATCCAAGTAAAATAACATTTGTTGTAGTTTTAACAAAAGAATAAAAATTAAATCAGTACTCAATTAATACAGAATTGGTTGGATATATTTCAAATATTGAAAACAATACTTAGAGCTACAAAAAGTATCACTTACCTTTGATGATCAATTGATGTATGTAAAACTAAAAGAACCATCAACACATTTGCAAAAATATAGTCATCCTATCACACATTTACTTCATTAAAAATGATCTCTCTCTCAAAATGTAAGTCGTATACAACAGTTAAAAAGGAAATAATAATGTATACACAATTGCTACACAATTGCTAAGTCTCATCAAGTTTATATCAATCTCACCATCATACAAATGTCTCACTTCAATATGCATGGAAAAAAGGATAAATGAAAAAAAAAAAAATACCATCTTGTAACAATACAATGTAGTCAAGGCTTTTCTTGTGATTTACCCATTGCTTAAAAATGTATAGCACTAATGTAGTAATGCTACAACAGTACCATCAAATATTGTACCTATACCAATAGGACTGGTTAAATATTTCCTACTTAGCTAAAAAGAAAATATCATTAAACAAGCCCTAAAAAGGGCCTTTTAAAAATGTTTATAAAATAAAATATATAAATAAAAAAATTGAACAATTAAATCTATAAGTAAGGATATTAGGAAAATAATAAGGAAAATTAAAGATACATAAAATAGGTGTAGAGAATCCCTATTTACCAGTTACCTTATACTTACCTGCAAAATCCACACAGCCAAACATTCAGCAGAAGTTTTGTCTTGAAATCTTGATAATTTGTCAGAATGATAATATTTTTAATTATTGTATTGAAATTGTTTAAGTTGTTTTAAAAATATAAAAACACTGGATACAAAATTGTTTACTAACATGATAACTTATGAACTAAATAGCACCCCATCCCCTTACACAATACATTGAACTCAACTTCCTTATTCAATCTTCATAACTGAATGTGTGATACATTTAGTAAATGAGATTATAAAAAGGTTGTATATTATAATTAAAGTTAATAGATGAAAGGTATAAGCAAGATCCCTGTAAGGGTATTATAAATATGTTCGTAAGTGTTCCTCAGGACCTATAGGACTTAAATAAACAACACAAGCTCAAAAATATAAAAGTTCATGGGTCCAAAGAGTAACACAGAAACATAAATACAAACTCTACATTTAACAAGCCATCAGGATTCCACATTGCTCAATAATATCACAAGGAAAGTTAAGGAGGGAGATAAAAATGGTTATCAATCCTCCACAAAAGAATAACTTACAAGCCTCCTTTCGCTCTAGTACAACTTTTGGCGGATTGATAACCACGAATAAAATGGATTTGATGCATAAATAATTAAACCAAACAGAGATCTTTGAGGGATTCAAATAAAATATATATATACAAAACACACTATGATAAGTTATCCATCAGATGCCATAAACCTACTTAATAGTTGGGAGAAGTTTCTTTCCCGATAAATTAAGGTTTTAAGACAATGAGGAATAGTAATCGCAAATAATAAAAGAAAAATATGTACACAAGATAAGAGGTTAGCAAAAATGATCTCCTACACCGCAGGTTACTAAATAGCAGCCAAAAAGTGCCCAGAAAAAAAAAAAGTACCATTCAAAGCTCAAACTGAACCAAGGCTGGGTCCATATGCGACTTATAATTTATTAACAGCCAATTCCAAATTGCCACATGTGAACCTTACCTAAGGTCCTGCCACAGCTATATCTAACATTATAATTGAAAAAACTTGGTGAATACATAGTCAATTTCATTAATTTACAATTGCACAATTGATCATCGCTGTGTTCAATAATTTTTCCAGGACAAATAATTCAACCAAATCTTTTCAATAACTTCCTTACATAATAACCATAAAAAGGCCATTACGTACAGAAGCCTTGATATTAAAATAAGGTCATACCTTGAGTATCTCTGTGAGCTCCAACTGCTTCTTGAGCAGACATGAATACTTCATCTGTCGATTGATTTCCAGTTATCGGCCATTGACCAAAACCTAAGTGAATTATACAGTAAAATAATTAAATATGCCAATATAATGAATCAGAGAATTCAAAATTATATTTACTTTGATTTGAGTTATCATGTGATGGGCCAGCTCTTGACATATCCATACTATTGTCCAAATCATCATCGTCATCAAGTGTCAAGTCTTCTATACAGTCCTCGTTGTTCATTTCTTCATAATACTCAGTCTTAGGTTCCACCAGTTCACCAGTCTGTTCAATCTTTGGTCCTTCCACACCTTCAGCAGTTGATGCGTCATGGTTGTTGATGCGGCTGTTTTCAGTCTCATGATCACCGTCATCCAACGGGGCACCCTTGGTTATGGTGGCAGGAATGTTAGGAACACCGATGCCACTCAGGGCTCCGGACTGAAGGGGCGGTACATCACAGGAATTGCTTGTATCGATGTGGCTGTCAGGATCGTCACTTGTTGACGGCCTGCGTAGGTTTCGCCTGCGTTTCCTTGGTGTAGGTGAGGCACTATCATCACGTGACCTTATATGTGGACTTTCTGGCCTCCTCTCTATTGTTATACCCTGTGCTGATGCAGATGGACCGCGTGTAACGGACTGCTGTTGGACTGGCTTCCTGACAGGGTTGACAATAGGTGCCTTAGTTGGTGCTGCCGTTGCTGCACCATCTTCATTGCCACCTCCATCAGTTAAACCCTTGATCTGCAGAGATTCTGCAGCCTTCAGGAACGTACTCAACTGGTCTTGGGAAATATTAACTTCTCCCCTGTACATGTAATCCATCATACTTTTTAGTTCTTGGAACTTAACGTCCTTAAGTATGACGATTGGATGCTTTTCATAATGTTGGCTTAGTAAAAGCTGAAAATAAAAATATAAACTCGTTAATTAAAATGTTAGAGTTTAAACATATGCAAAATTCTGAGTTTGTATGACTATAGATAATACAGTAACTGATAATAAAAGTCATTGAAAGATTACAATCAGTAACAGAATCATATGTAAATTACATCTTAAAATGTTCTACAAACATTTAAGTTCAATTAATAGTAAAAATGGAGACCATCTGATATGCACCATTAAATAGAAATAATTAATAAATAGAAAGTTTAAACAAATAAAGCCAATAAACATAAAATGTTGTATTAATAATCATTGATAATACACAATTACTTTATTAAATTGTAATGTGATATTAAGGATTCAATTAAATTATTAAATAGATATAAATAAAAACTTGAAAAAATAACAGGTTCTCATTAATGATTACAAGTTGTTTAACAGAATAGAAGTTACATATTGTAACACAGTATATATATATATAGGTTAACAAATACAAAGTTTTTAATATTAACCAATGAAAACGAGGCCATGCAAATCATATTCCAATAAATAAAGTCACTTGGTAAATGAATATCAATAAATGTATAAATTTCAGATATTTTATTTTCAATTAAAATAGTAAATGGTGAATTCCACCCTAGATAAAGGGATGTAAAATATATAAACAGAAAATAGAAATACAAGAATCCTCAAACATAGAATATTGAAGCTCAAGACAAATGTATTTAAAATAATATTCATAGCTTAACAGCTTTAAAATGTAATAAAGAAAAATACAAATAACTTGTGTTGACATTAGATTCCAAAAAAAAAAAAATCCATGGGAAACAGAAATTACAGATTATTAAATAATACCCATATAAACCTAATATATAGTACTCAAATTAAAAAATTCGGGTTCTGACAAAATGAATAGCTAAATTACTAAATAAAAACACTACACAAAAAAAAACTGAAAATAGCACGACTTATTATTCATTAAGTACTATATATATATACAAATATAACCTCACAGTAAATAAATAAGAATAAATAACTTTAGACCAGTTAGAAACCAAAAATAAACGTATGAACGAATGTTAAAGAAAAATTATTTACCTCTAGATATGGGCTGCATGCAGACAATACAACCTTGTGGGCTTTAAGGTACTGTCCCTCGGCTGCCAACGTACAATCAACAAGCGTGCCGCTCTCCAGCAACGTGTCGAACACGCTTATCAATGTGCTTTGGTGGTTGTTCCAGCGCAGACAAAATTGTTGGTTGTCTCCCGCCATATTTATCACAGTCCTGATGAACAATAAGAATAATAAAAACACTGTTGAAAGTAGAACTTACACAAAAAAAAAAAAAAAAAAATATTAAAATATAAAATCAACTCACCTTAATATTTACACAACATTTACAAAATTTTTATTTGTTAAAAAAAAAGTTAAAAACAATTAACAACGTTTATAGTTAAGTTAGGTTTAATACTGATTCAACGATTTCGTAAACATTTGTTAGGGAGTAGACCGAGTTAATTAAAAAAAAATGTTACGATACGTTCGTCTGCCGCCTGATGCGATACTGTGAAGAGTGAAGTGAACGGGATGATGTCGGAAATGTTAGTGTCTAGGCGGGGGATTTCGTAAAACGCAACGGAGCGAGCACGACCGTCCTCATTCACATCAAGTACGAAACAAAGCACTTGGAAGAATCGAGTCCAGATCGGCGGCCGACGAGTCGTGCGCAGACGACAAAAGCCGGTGCTGTGCGCACGGCACGCCGTCCATCGCTCGGCGGCCCAGCGCGGGTTCTGTGTTCTGTGACACATGACGGGGGCCGCGCGGGGGTTCGATAGCCGTGTTCACCGCGGATACTTGGCCGGCGGGGTACGCGGTCGGCGGCAGTTATGGCGGCCAGCCGAGTCAGGAACAGAACCCAGAACCCGCGTTGGGTGTGGCTTGTGGCAGCTGCAAGTAAGCCGGGGGCCCACCGCTGCCGACGATCAGTAAACGTACTCGCTACCCGGATGTGGGGTGGGGGCCGGGTGGTTTGCCGGCTGACTGTACGATGTTCGGCAACGGGCCAAAAACCGACGTCGAAAGCAGACCGACCGTTTTCCCGTGTGCCCCCACCGCCACCGTACCGTCCATCCGTCCATATATATTATGCTTGATCGAACGGTCCGCCGGCCGCCGCCGTACAAGGGAAAATACGTGAACGACGTGAAACGGTGACGGACAGAGAGAGTGCATGGTACCGAATTTTCAATATTCCGTTTTATCCCCCCGGTCATTGGTTAGTGCGGTCTCGGCGAAACCATGGAATAATATTAAATGATTATTATTAATATTGTTATTTGACCGATGGGGTGATATTTGTTTTTCCAAATTCCAAAAACTCCCTCGTACATACAGCCTTAACACGGGCAACGTGTGTGCCGGAAGAACGCGAATCGAGCGAACCGATGCTGTTCAGTTTTATAATAGTTATTGTTAATAATCGGTATTCGTTTTCGGAACACGTATTTATTTCGAACGTGATGAACGGCAATATTATTGCCGGCCGGCGTTATTACGTCTGTTGCCCGAGACAATTTTTAATTATTTTTTATCTGTCATCACTGTACTCGTTGCTTATTGATTAATAATATTGGTAATAATGGTAATATTGAGTATTAACCATAGACATAATAGATTACATAATTTATAATATATTATGTAAAAAAATATGGTATTAACGTTATGTTCCAGACACGCGCCCGGGACACGGTTTCATTTATTTCGTTTCCAAGATCCTAACCATTTCGTGTACTTCAAAAGGCAAAAAGCAGTGCTCGTATCTAATAATATCTTTTGTTTTATTTATATATTATACTTATTTTCAATAATTATGATGTAATACAACTATGTGAAATTCTATTTGATCATTATCGACGTGTACCACCGTGTACTATGTAGTCATATATTAAAGACTGAACGCGCGGCGATGACACTGTGACAGTCTTGACACGCCCAAAAATATTCTAAAAGGAAATTTTAATGAAACGAAAACGGGTTATTCTAGATATAGATATAAATATAGTGCGCACTTGTTTTCACGCGTCGGGGACATTTAACGTATAATTTTCCCGTCGTTTCTCGCCCATCGCGTTGGAAAACAATTGGAATGAGAAAATAACTGCATAATATTACTGTGCATATTCGAAAACTATCGTTTTTCCCTCTATCTATTAATTCAACACTTATAGATGTTAACACAATAAACGTATTAATTTCTACGTACATGAGTACATGACAATTATTTTGTTATTAAGGCAACTGTTCGAATTATTTACCCAGTTAAAAATATAATCCATGAATTATGAAAAAACAAGGGTTGACTTAACTAAAAATCGTGTTTAATCGTTGTTGTAGTAGGAAGTAGAACGTTTTTGCAAAATTCCGAAAAAATAAAAATTACAAATTATAATGTAAAGCATATCAACGTTGTTTCGGTAAATATCGTGTACAATTTTAATTTCTTTACCTCATAAACCATAAACGAGTACTATTGCTTGTAATCGCAATGAAATAATATCAAAATATAATAATGTATGGTGTATGTAACCTTTAATTTATTAAGCTATGGTAAATTATATTTGCCTTATCTTGTAACTATTCCAGAAATCGTTTCTGATTACTTCAATAACCATGCTATTTCTTTGTGTTTTTCAAAAAATCATTGACATTTATTTTTATTGCTACAAAATTTCTAACCATTCATGTTGTATAAATTATTTATCATTCCTAACGATACCACAAAATCACATTAAGGGGATTGTAAATTATTGTAATCCATGATCTTCTGTCTCCGTCTATATCACTCGTGCAATATAGGATTTTATACATGTTTTATTTCTAACGTACCGATCAATTAATTAATGCGATAAGAATTTTGAAAACTGATTTGAAGTCTTTGGATCGACTTTCCCACTATTTTTATATTTTGCACTTAACATTGCAAAAAATAAACTTTTGTTGATTTTCATGTAACTAATTCGTTTAATTCTATTTTGTGAAATTTTGAAGGACTAAATGAAAAAAGTGGGAAATTCGATCTAAAGTAGACTTAACGATGGATTCAAATCAGATTTCAAAATTCTTATCGCATTAATTAATCGATCGGTACGTTGGAAATAAAAAACGTCTAAATTCCTATAGTTTGCATCATGCATGTGATTGACAGAGACAAATAATCATGGCTTACAATCCCCTTAAACTATTTAAACACAATTTCATGCAATCACAGTAGTTTGTAGTCTTGTAAATAAACGTGGATATTTGTTACAGGTAGGTATCAAACATTATATTGCACCAATTATCATTGTCCTGTTAATAATACTTTTTATCGTAGTTTCAGCAAGTCTTATTTCTCTCAAATTAAAGAATAAATATACTTAATACGATAGTATACTATTAACATTTCCTTAGTCCTTAAATAAATATTTTTAATTATCACGTTAATCTAACGTTAAAACTAATATGTAAATTGTCAAATATCCCTAGATATAGGGATATATAGTGATATAGAGCTATATAGATAGCCTTGGGCTATCTATATAGCCCAAGGCTAAAAATGTCTTATGTTTAAAATATATAAAAAAAATAAACATTTCACTAAGCTAAGATTGAGTGAATACATTAATGTATTATCAAGTGAAAAAATTAAGATTATAAAACAATTAGATAACTATTATTTTAAACATTTATATAAAGGTTAAGGTTTATTGACTATTTGTATTGCAGAGGCAAATGTATACGTACGTAATATTTTATTGACTTATTTCGTAATAAACAATAAAATATAAGAATTGTGTTGTTCAAGCTATTTATAGATTTTTTACAGAACTCCAACATGTTCATGCATTTTCATATTAATTATCTTAAATATATATTATTTAGGCCGAGATAACTTAAAAATTCATTTCAAGATAATCATGACAAAATAAAAAAGATTCATTTTACATAATATTATGATTATATTTTGTCATTCATAAATAATAAACTTTAAAATATTATGTAATTTTTTTGTTTACCAAAATACTCAATTTATAAATTATCAATCACTAATTTATAAGTTCTTCTATATGACCATATTATGTAAGTTATAGTAGTTATACCATTGATTATAAATACAGTAAATATAGTATTTATAATCTATGGTTATACGAATCTGAATTATACTGTTTTCATTTTCATTTGTTGTACATTTATTATCTAGGTAAATGCAATTTTATATCAATATAAACCTTATAAGTTATAATATCTTGTATACTTTTTAATTTAAATTTTATCATCTGATGAGAAAAACTTGTATAATATAAACTTTAAATAATAATTTAATGAATGTTTGCAATAACAACGAATCGTTTTAAAATAATCAAAACTTTATTAAATACTAAAGAAATAGAGAATTTAGAACTGACTCCCACAGAAATGTCTGTTAAACTATATTGTTTATTGTTGAATTACCTAATTTTTAGTTTTTACTAAACTCTTCCAATTAAATATTTTTTTTAAATTAAGACCGAAATAAAATATTTGTACTAATGATCTATATATAGTTTTAATTTTTATTTTAGCCGTTAAAACTTTACCTTTATTATTTTTATGGCGATCAATAATAAATTATTATCTTTTCTAGCTAATATTTTTAACTGTATTATATCTGAATTTATTGATATCTTTACACCTCTACTATAATTATATTCAAAATAGTGTATGTTAACTTTTCATAATTAATAATGTGTATTTACTAATATTGTCTAAATCAGTGGTTCTTAATAGTGGTGGTACCGCTCCTTTTGGGTCATTTTGGTCTCTGTGGGAGGGATAGTTTCAAAGGGGGTGGTGAGCTTTAAAAAATTCGGAGATTAAAAATAATAATATTTATTTATATTATATAACAACATTACGAATTATTAAACGTGAAATCAAAATAATTGTAATTACATACACCATTATTTTTCATAGTTAAGTAAAATCTTTTTGTATAGTAGTATAAAATTGTTTTGTTAAGTGGAGTAAAATATAACCATTACTATCTTCTTAAATTAAGAGTTTTTATTTTAATTTATTATACTGATAAATAAATTAATATATATATATACATATTATACATGTATGTATAAGTAAAAAGTTTGATTTTGCAGGAGGGGTCGTTTGCAATCAGTTATAACTTATGAGTGTTATACTTATAACAAAAAAGGAACGCTGAACCAAACAATTTTAAGAACAACTGGTCTAAATTATTTTGGATATTGTATCAAAAAGAAAAAATACTTAGGTAATTTATTAGTTATTACTTAATTTATAAATTAGTAGTTACCTATTGGCTACTACACGTATACACCTACACAGTATACATAATATGTCATACGTATTATTGTTAAGTATTACAGAGTACAACAATAAAATTTGCACAGTATAGTACAATACTTACTTTAAATAAGTAAATATTTAAATTTTTTCGTAATTCAAGTATCAAGTATTTAACCATGAAATCAAGATGTTAAATCCATTTGCCAAATTCTAAAATATAAAATATGATTATTAATTTATTGCAGACAAGGAAATCATTATAATTATAATGTACTTACCTAATGATTTTATAAATACCTCTTTTTATGTGCCTATAATTTTTTGAACCAAAACGGCTAGACTTTGGTTATTCTTATAAACCATGTAAAAGATTTATCATAGTCCATAGATAGAACATATCACAACATATCATATAACTACATATTACAACTTACATCAAATATTAAAATCATATTAGTTCATAACATAGATTTAACTGACACTTAATAGATTATGTAAAATTAATTTAGTACATTCTTTCTTTAGCCATTATTTCGTGGTAATATATTATTCTAATGTTTCTATGATGATAATATAAAATAAAATGCGCCGAAAAATGACCGGCCGTCATCATATGGAAGTAAGTAGATACCTATTTCCTGGCGCGTACTGGTCCACCGGGATACCGGGAAAATCCCGGTAAGCCCTCTTAAAATTATAAGACCTGGGCCCTATCAAATAAGTACCTGTACCTACAGTCAGTGCCGGGTTAAGAAAATTTCCGCCTGGGGGCAGATTTCAAAATGCCGCCCCTTAATACCCTTTGTCAAAAAGCAACTTTTTCAATACTTTTTAAAAGTGTCGAAAAAAACGATAAAAAAATTACGAAAATACAGGAAATTTTATACAAATTCACGTTTTAATTAAATACATTTTTTTAAAATGCTCTAACTCAAAAACGAAAAACCGTAACAACTTGAAATTTTCACAAAATCTTTATATTGACATTCTCTATACATACTTAAGTTTTCAAAGTATTTTGACTTATTTATAGACAATTTAAATTTTCGATTTTTGTAAGTTTTTTTTTTTTTAAATATCTATAAAATTTATTTAGCTGTCCGAAAACTTTTGAAAATGTAATACAATGTTTATTATTTATAAGTTAAACTAATCGTAACTAAAAAATATCGAAAATCGTTAAACTCAAATTTTTTTATAAGCCCATAAAGTTTAAATTTGTATAAAATGTGTCAAAATCATACTAATTTGCAAGTTATTTTGTAGATAAAAATTCATAAAATTTTTTCTGTTTATACTTAAGGTTCAACGATTTAACACTAGGTTATCTAATAAACTACTCTTCAAAAATCCTGTAAAAAAAATTTCTA